>NAJQ01000885.1:0-11785 GCA_005059865.1 Friedmanniomyces simplex
TTCAAATTGTTAGATCATTGTAGACTACGTGGAACGCCTCGCTTACGCTTGCCATACTAAGGGCTCCGACTTGGGCTCTTCCGGACGGACGGATGTGTAACCTACTTTAGTTAGCCAGTCAGGCCTTGTCAAGTTTAACTGACAGTATACCAACGCACCGCAGTCCGACTTCGGGACAGTAGTGCCATTGTAATTCGTTACAATACGAGTAGCTGCGGTAGACGTAGTAGTTGTAGTAACAGCGAGCTTGCACTGCGAGACGCCAGGCTCGGAATAGTCGAACATCCTTGTCTGCTCTCCAAAACTGACCTTTAGCGTATCGTTGAGAGATTCGGTCTTATAGGAACTGTCTCGGATCATGCATCGCATATACGAGTTCAGCTTTCCTAAAGCTGGGAACGAGTCGGTGAAGGAGTTGCCGGACTGACTTGAGAAGATATGCTTTGTTGAACGTCTTGGAACAACAATAGCCGCAGCGGTATGCACTTCTTGCTGTAGCCAGTGTTTGAAGTGCAGACCCGGCTTCTCGGTTTGTGGTGGATTTGATGAATCGTGGAGTGATCTGGTGCTGAGATTGACTCTCCAATGGAACAGACGGCGGCTGATTGCATTCACGGGCTACATTATCCTGGCCAGCAGGAAGGTCGCTTGATCTCGAATCCCACTGATACGGCGATAGAGGCCCGCCACGTCCGGGCAACCACGACGGGTCAACAGTTTGAAGCGATACATGGTGGTAATGAGTGTCTTCAGGTCCGGATGAGCCCGACGGAAACTGACTAGTAATGTGAGCCTTTCAGGTAAGTGAGGGTTCGATAAGGGACCTGCTGGTCGGAAAATCGCAGCGAATGGAAAGACAAACAGCCGAGCAACACAAGAACAACGCACAGAAAGAACGGATGAGCTGCACCACCAGAGGCAACTGAGGAGGAAAGAAGAGGATTTTGCGAGGGAAACCGATGGTATATATGCAATGATGCTCTGCACCCCCGACATGGAGTGCCATCTGATTGGTCGCAAGAATACGGAAGACACGCGCCAACGCGCTGATCTTCAATGGACTGACAGCCTCCGAAACCACTTGCGACACGCGCGAGGATCAGAGCGTCAATGTATCCTTCAGCAGAAGGCGCGCGATCGCCTACGAGATGTGGAATCCACGGTGCTCTGCGCTGAGGTACTCTGGTTGGAGCGTATTGACGTGCACGAGGGTTCACCTCTGTGGGAGCTGATCCGAGACATGGAGACACAAGCTCACCAAACCGATCCTGTCAAAAGGTCCTAAACACTTTCGAGCGCTGCTCTTTCGTCATCGAAACCTGTTGCTTGGACAATTTCGATCCAATGAAAGGACCCCAACGGTAGCTCACCGACTAGTACTTGTGCAACAGGGCTAACACACGATTTAGCGCCGAGCACTGTCCACACTGGAAGATCAACTGGTAGAAAGTGCGTCTTCTGTAGATGACGAGGATAATGCTCACATTGGCGTTAGGGACCACAGGGACATTGCTATTGAAGACATTGGAGGCGCGAGCGAGTCCGGAGGCGCCGCCAGGATAAGATGACTGGAGTCGAGGGAAAGTCAAAGGCGCGGCCAAATATGAGGTGGACTCTGGAGGCGCCGCTGTAGTCGAGGGGGAGCTCAGAGGCGATGCCGGAGACAAAGAGGACTCTGGAGGCTCTGCTAGAGATGAACTACAGTCGAGAGGCGCCGCCGGAGATGAGGTGGAGTCCGGAGGCGCCGCCGGAGTCGAGGGGGATTCCGGAGGTGCTGCCGGAGACGAAGAGAAGTCCGGGGGCGCTGCCAGAGACGAAGAGGAGTTTGGAGGCGCTGCCAGAGATGGGATGGAGTCTGGAGGCGCCGCCGGAGTCCAGGAGAATTCCGGAGGCGCCGCCGGAGTTGAAGAGAAGTTCGGAGGCGCTGTCGGAGACGAAGACGAGTCTGGAGGCGCTGTCAGAGATGGGTGGAGTCTGGAGGCGCCGTTAGATTCGTTGGGGAGTCCACAGTCGCCGCCGGAGACGAGATGTAGTCCGCGCCAAGGATCATAAGACATGGCCAATGCACTAGGTGGAGAAGCATTTGACGTCGTGGTAATCGCTCGCGATCATCCACGCTAGGGGGGTGACGGGCACTGTGTGCACGTTCAGCTTCTCGGACGAGGAGTACGAGAACCAGACGGTCAAGAATGCCACCAAGGCGAAGCGAAGCGAGATGATATTGCACGAGATTATCTTGCACGCAAGCTTTATCGGAGGCGACTCGGTGTCGAAATGTTCATTGCAACTGAAGATTTGAGACCCGGTCCCGGCCAAAAGACTCCTGGGGGCGCTCTTTTACGAGTAGCCTGCCGAGGAGTGCCGGTGATTCCTCCACGGCGCGCCGAGATCATGTCACTCTTGACACTATTGAATCGACTCCTGTACCGAAAGGTCTGCGCTTTCGAGCACGGCGGAGACCAACTCGAGTGGTAACGGCCGGTAGTGTCTTGACACATTTCTGGACACCGGCGCGAGGCAATAGGTTCCTCTTCGGTCGCTGAGAAGTCAGTGCTTAACAGATGGCACGTCTTGAACGAACAGACCTTCCTTTCTACAGCCGGCGCCGAAGCGGAAGCTATTATACATACTGTACACGAGCGACATGCCCTGAGCAGCCCAATTGTAGATCTGTCTTCACACCTTGCCAGACACACACCCGCTCTCAAGACTTGCAAGAGAGGAGATGCGGAAATTCACACCCCACTACAGAAGATATCACAGTCTCTCCAAGATGTCTCGACAGATCGGCTGGAGGTGATCCGTCCATATGCGGTGGCACCATGGGAAGCGCGCATAGCGACGGTCATCGAGACGGAGCCGATCAAGGCCTCAGCTTTGGCGCATCTCGGGCATCAGCATCGCAACTTGCTCGTCGGTCAGAAATGGGGCGGAAGAAGTGGTGGAGCGATTGATGATACAGGCGACTAAGTGACGAATTTCCTCCCACAACCTACTCCACTACGAGAGGGTTGAGAAGTGATCAGAATTCATATTTCGCAGAGCTAGCTTCGGTGGCGGAAGCGATGAGACACCTGACGCCACAGCCGTACGGCAGGAAGATCACAGTACGCACGAGCAATCAGAGCGCGCTCTGAGCAGTCAGCAACCCTGAGAGCCAACCAGGTCAGGCCACCATAGGCCAATTGTACAAGGCATCGAAGACGCTGAGGCAATGTGACAACCGAGTACAGATGATGTGGGTTCCGGCTAGCCACAAGTTTCTCTGTTCAAGAAGGCGAAAGAAGCAGGGTAACGGGCCACAGAAGGTGATCGGGGTCCGCACGAGCAGACCGCTCCTGGAAAACTACGACGCTTCGAAGGATCATCTCATGGCGAAGTCAACAGAAAACACTGCCTGAGGGGGTGGGGCGATACTCTCGCTGCATAGACGTGGCCTTGCTGGGCCGCACATGCGGATTCCGTACGACTCTTCAAGTCGAAGGGAGTCCAATGTGCTAGCTCAGCTACGGACAGGCATGATACAATTGAGCAGATACTTACATCAAATTGGCGGAGCAGAGTCTGCACAGTGCGCGTGTGGTCAGCATGTTCGTCAGACCGGTCGCGTTCGGATCAAGGCCTGGAACCCAGTGTCTCAACACCTAAGTGACAAAGACCCCGCAGATGATATCATCGTTTGCCGGTTGAGCAGGGCCAAGGAAGTTCTCGAGGCGCCATGATCAAGCTGCGGCGAACAGAGCACTGATAGCCAGCTATTCAGATGATCAGTCAAAACAAACAGGAACGGAGGACACACACACACCTGAGCCGTGTCCGGCCGCTCGGGATACCCCACTCCGGAGTTAAATCTTCTTCGACTCAATCTCCAGCGGTTTGTAATCTGGGGTCAGCCGAGCGTTTCCGCCGTCTCCGCCTGCGTCGAATACTCAAAAAGCACCTAAAAGATCAATGTCTGGAATCACACCAACCATACCGCCGATCCAGATACGTCATAACGTCCTGGTAGTTCAACAACACAACCTAGATACAACAGTGGTTCCATTCCCTGTTTGTTTTCCATAGTCCTCGATGTATCACGGCATGCCTCTTGCCATCGTCGGGGCATCCGGCAGTCTGGGCTTCGCCATCCTCAAAGCGCTCCTCGATCAAGGTCTGGTCATAGCCAGCGACCTCATCCTCACGACCTCGTCCTCAGCCGGGGCTCAGAAATTGCAAGATGCGGCATTGAAAGGTGCTGTCACCCGGCACGTCAACTGGGATGACGACCAGGGTGCTTGGGAAGCCGCGCTGCAAGGCTGTGACAAGGTCTTCCTGATATCCAGCTCGCGTATTGCGAAAGACTTCAATGATGCTCCGCTGGGTCAAGGACGCGAAGCAGATCACTTCAAAGCATTGGAGGCTGCAAAAGCGGTAGGAGTCGAGCACATCTACTACGCGAGTCTCGCTTTCGCGAACCCAAGCAAGAGCGATGTTATGACGGCCCACGAGCGGACGGAAAACTGGCTGAAGCAGAATTGGAGCGGGAAGTACACCATCATCCGAGAAGGGCTGTACAACGAGAGTTGGCCGCTGTACTTCGGCCACTACAACATCCCAGACGACGAGCGGACGGAGGTGCCCATTGCCGGAGACAGCAAGATCAGCTGGACCAGCATACCTGATCTTGGAATGGCAAACGCCATCATATTCGCTGCACCCTCTGAGGAGTGGGCGGACAAGACATGCTACCTCTCGCAGTCTCAGGCGCACTCGCTCAACGACGTGGCAGCCATGATATCCAAGCTAAAAGGGAAGGACGTTCGTGTGAAGGTGGTGCCCAGAGAAGAGCATGAGACTTTCTATGTCCAGAAGCGTGGGATGGAAGAGCCGTTTGTCAAGTGGTGGAGCAAGTCATATGATGCGTTGCGAGACAATGAGTGCGAGATACAGGACCCGACGCTGGAGCTCCTGCTTGGGAAGCAAAGCTTGAAGCCGAAGCAGATGGAGGCTACGGTGGCGGAAATGTTGGCATAGGCATCGCACGGCTTTTGGACTGGCCAAACGTTGAACAATGCCGGAGCGGGCGGCCTAACTGAAGGCTCGCCATTGATTTACACTACCATCTCGACACCAAACGCTCACTGTTCGCCACCACGTGCAGGTTGTGAAAAAATCACGTGCAACAGGGAGATCCTTCACTCAAGTTGCGATGCAACCCTCGGTGTTCCACTTTGCAAACTCCAAACAAGGTTGCTCTTCAATCCAGCGGTGCTCACCAAACCAGTACATCAAGACACGACCAAGTATTAGCATGGACGAATCACAGCTATCTCGCCTACCAGCGGAGCTGCGCAACCGCTTCTATGAGCTGGTGTTACGCCAGGGCAGCCCAATCATAATATGCGACGCCGCAAACGACCACTCGATACACGAAGCCCACTTTTTCGGAACTCCTCTCGCAGACTCACGTCCACTTGCGCTCACCGCCACCTGCAAGGACATCAGGAGTGAGAGCTTGCAGTTATCTTACGCCATCAACTCTTTCGTCTTCAAGTGCGGTTACACGTCTAACAAGACATTACTGCCGAGCCACTTCACGAAACAGATCGGTCCGCTCAATACACGAGCATTACGCTCCATCGTCCTCGACCTGGGTCGCTTGAGCTTCGCATCCAGGAGCACGGTCGCTGAGCTCATGGAAATCCAGCAATTCAGCCACACGCACAGTCATTTCGATGTGCAGTGCGAAGCCACGATCCACTTAGAATACGAGCCGGAAGGGTACAAAGCCGCGTTCTCGGCGCGAGAAATCCTGGCTTTCTTGGTAGGGACGGGTGGAATGGCGAAGGCGGAAACAGTCGAGGGTCGTGTGCAGCGCTATCATTGGATCGGTATGGCCATACTTCGCTATCAGCTAGAGCAAACCCAAGACACCTTGCGGCTGCGGCAAGGAGCGGAGGGAAAAGATTGGTAGGCTTGAAATTTAGCCCACCGCCCAGGCAAGCGGACATCAAGTAAGCGGACATGAAGCAAGCGGAGATCAAGCAAGCGGACATCAAGCAAGCGGACGTAGGCATGCAAAGGCATGAGAAAGGAAGGCAGTTGAAAGGCTACTCACTTAAGGTACCCATGAAATCCAAATCTCACCCCTCAAACCCTCTCAATCTTCGACTCGTGGCACCCCCCAGCCCCAAAATATCCCGTGCCAGCCCCCTTAGGCCCTCCCACATTCGCACAAAGAAAGTGCATCTGCGCATTGCAATAATTACTCGGAACCAACTTCGAATTCCCTGGGCAAATAGGTCCCGTAATACCGACCTTCCAGCCATCATGCTGTACCCCATTCCTCGCCCACGGATGGCCGATGGTGAGATTGTTCGCCGAAGCGTGGTTATTGGATCCGACTTCGCGGTTGCAGAAACCCATAATGTCCATATTGACCGCGGGGTTCTTTTGCCCGCAGGCGACGCCGTTGGCCCAGTCTTGGACGAGGAGGTTGTCTGGGAGAGTCCATTGGGCGGAGTTGGAGCAGATGGAGACGGTGGAGATGAGTGGGATGTTGGCTGCCAAAGCCATGTTAAGGTTGGTGGTGAACTGCATTGTGGTGTTCCGGTTTTTGTGTGATTGAATGTGATAATCGCGCAGCGATTGTATGTAGTGTCGGGTACTGTACAAGGTAGTAGTACAGATAATGAAGTGTTACGTTGGTGTTTGCGTGTCAGAGCGTCAGAGAGCGGTGGGAACGCGATTCTATAATGGCGGACAATGGTGGTCCTGACCCACGACAAAGAAAGCGAGCGGGCTACAATGCCATGACGCGGCTATTTGTAGATAACAAAGCGCCCTCGTTGCAGACACACTCAGGCCGCTCAGTGAAGGCTAGAGGTGACAACTATGTGAGCTACACCCCTAATCATCGACACTCCCAATACCCCAATATGATGACCACGAGTTTAACACGCCTCGGTATCGCATTTCGTCGTCGTCCAGTCAATCAGATGCCGTGGCAACGCCATTGGCCATAGGCCTAAGGTATACTATATATGTACCTACTGCTTAGGCGTGTCAAGGAAGCTAATACCACGAAACCTAGAACGAAGAATTCCTTGCATCGTCATTTTTGGTCCGAAGGGTATGCACGATGCAAACAACAGTGGCACACAAGCTTTGAGAAAGTGACATTTCCACGTTTCATTTCTATCAACATCGTTTCACTGTCTCATTGCCAATACCTTCGTGGCGTGGCATCATTCTTCATAATCCCATCACCACTCTCACGAAACCTGCAAAATAGTCGGTCCGGTTAAAGGAATGCTGGTCTGGACCAACGTCTCCACCCTCTTCACCTTTCCGTACCCGCTTACACTAGTCCCATTACTCGCGCCTCCCAAGACGACAACGCTCGTAATCGATACCCCAGTATCATACCCGAAATCGCCCGTCATGACAAATTTCCCACTGTTGTCGTAAGAGAAATCGATATAAGTAGTCGCCGGCTGATCGATACTATCACCATCATCGAGGTACAGATTTCCAGAAGCCATCCCGTCGAGATATCGGTCAGGGTGACCATGTTGACGGTACCGCGGACGGTCTCGTAAGTGTAATAGTCCTAGAACACAAAATGGGGCATTTTAACGCGATACTAGTATAATAGCTCTAACGCTTGGCAAACCTAATAACGTACGTCCTGTACACTTGTAATGGTTGTACGAGACGGATGTTGTCAGCGACGTGTGATAAGCGCTGGATTGACTTCTGATCTCGGGCAATCCGTAGGGTTAAACCGATTAATGAGCGTATCTTGAGGCTTCACGTCCCTCCGAACGGATAATTTCAGCCGTATGTCACTCGTGCGTGATCTTTCAGGCCATGCGCACACGTAAGATGATGTACTGAAAACTTGCTAGGACCTGATGTGTTCTTGATTGCGTGAGGAAAATCTGGATAGAGTTCGTGTATTAGCGGCTCTCTGCACCTATAGTTCCCAAACCTTAGCCGACGGCACCTAACAATACGTTGATCTGAAGTAGATGCAATTTGCAAGTAGCGACACATCCTACCTTCCATGTGCCGCGATATGACACTGCGCTGCTACCGCGGCACGGGAAGTGTAGGGATGTTACGTACAAGGATATATTCGAAATCCTGTTCAATCCTCCTTCCTGATTGGTGACGAGTTCCCATCATCGCTTGATGACATCTTACCCGTTGGCCGTTGAAAAGCTTGGCATTGATGCAATTGCAGGTGACGGGGATCCAGGAGTCCGGACACAACAACACAGTACATCGAGGAGTGTAGACCAAGGCCTTCTTGCTGTTTGTGTTTTCCAAGTCTGCGCTCTGGCCTGTCTTGTAAGCTTGCTCGAGCGTCAAGAAATGATGCACAAAGATCTCATAGGTCGGCCATAGGCAAGATTTCATCTCGGTCCACCGGGTCGTTGATCTTCCATAAGCCCTCTACATGAGACCTCTCTTGTCGGGTCAGATGGTGTATACAGGAGCTAACAAAACCGGCAACGGTGAAGAGCGTTGCAAGCCGAGAAACCATCACTCGCCCATGTCTTGTCGACCCAGCAGCACGGTCTCACCCATCCGTCCTTGTTCGATGTTCCTATCAAGACCAGAATTCTCCGTCCGCTATTTCTCGATCTCGTGGGGTGTTTCAGATATTAGAGGTGCGACGCGCGATATCCGGGGCCGTATAAGCCGAATGGGTCTTACTGGGTCGTCCAATCCTACTACACCCCGTATGCTCGCGGCAAGCATCTCGCTGTCCTGCATCAACCAGGTAGTTGCTCCAGCTATGATCAGCACCTGGTTAAACGTTTTTCACAACCCGGAGAATCCGCAAACCGGGAAATGAGACTGACTGGAAAGCATGGTCATGCCTTGGTGCCGTCTGTCTGCGACGACGGAAAATTGAGCTTCGACGTGGCATCTCAATTGCTCACCGCAAGACACGCGGGTAAGTCTTGCTGTTGTGCAGCGAGACGTTGGTCTACGCCTCGTCCCGTGCATACCTTTTGTCTCTCATAAGTATCAACATCGCTGCAGCGCCTTGCATTCGCTTTCTACCCTCTATCAATCTTCGCAGCTGAATACTGCAGGGTTCTACTGTACTAGTGCCTTATTCCGATCACCACCGATCACGACAGCCACTGGCCCTGCACCACATCATCTGTCTATCTGACTTGATCGTGCTTTGCCCACTCGACTTCACACCCCACCACTCTTTGCAACATGGCGCCAATACGACCGACTGCGACCAAGCAACCGTGATAACATCAAGCGAGACGGTTCTTCCCACATCTGCTTCGATCCACACCACACTATGTACGAAGTTCACGACCGCTGCGGACTCTTCCACCGGAACGATCGAAACTACATGGTTACGCAGTACTTCGACTCTGACTACATCTTGTTCAAGCACATCAGTCGTGGTCGTGACTTCCACACCAACACCGTTGTCGTCCCCATGGATTACCTCGGTAGGCGCGACTAGCACAGGCACCACAAGCACCACAGGCACCACAAGCACCACAAGCACCACAAGCACCACAAGCACCACAAGCACCACAAGCAGTGGGGATGTCGCCTTCGTCGAGAGAAAGCGAGCCGGAGGCGGTGCCGTTGGTGCTGGGGATGATGGTGGTGAAGCTCTGCTTGCGAAGCTCAGTGGTCGTTAGCTGAGTTGGTGTGCAGGGGCGCAACCGAACCGCCCTTGTAGTGCAGCGGGATGGTCGTGTAGAAGACGTTGCTCAGCGTGACGAAATCGCCCTGGCCCTGAACGACCTCGTGGATCCAGAAGTCGTGGAATATGTCCTGAGGCAGGTAAATAGAGGTCGTGGTCGAGTTCTCGTCGGACACGGGCGACACAAGGATGCTGTTGCCATATGGGTTGGCGTCGCTCGGTTAGGCAAAGAAAAGCTGGCTGATGGCTGGCGCCCCGCTCTGGTTCTGGTTGTACATGGCGGTGTAGATGCAACCGATTATACGAGCAAAGTTAGCAAACAAAAACTCGCCTTGCTGAAATGCAATGAGATTACACACGCAGCTGATAACGGGCGCCGATCGCATTCTTCGCGCCCTCCGCAACACGCGGCCAGCGGCAAAACTCCTGCGGATTCTTGCCAGCTTCGGCATGACTTCTGTAGAAGGTGAAGAAAGCACCGAGGGTGGCCCATCTGTAAGCTCCGTCAGCCCCAATATTACTCCCAAGTGCAAGGGGGGAACACAGCGCACCTGGCGCAGAGAAGCTCGTTGTTAGGGCCAGCATAACCACAGACATCGGAGCCAACCATAGGGATTTGGGAAAAAGCAGGTAACTCAATGAGCTCAGGGATGGAGATTAATTAGTGTGACCAGTCAGCGACGCTGTCACCGAGCCAGTGTCCGACGTAGCGACCAGCTCTGGCGAAGGTGGAGCGAGTGATGACGAGTAGCCTGCGGCCCGGGCGATGTTCTCCATAGAAATTCTACTAGCAGCCGACATCATTGTGTCATACAAATTGTGGGTGTCGTACTCAGCAAGCCCGTTCACGTGCATAAATTCGGCGTTAATGGTAGCCGAGCTCAGGTTGCCCGGAGCGTTGTTGATGTGGTAAGGTGGAAAGAGGTAGTTGCGGCCTGGCAGACCGTTCACAGCGCCTTGCACTGCCTGCCTCTCCTGGATGCCCGAAACGGTAGAGGCAACCCCGAGAGCAGTCTCATCACGCTCGTGGGGGCAAAAGCGGTGGTAATGTTGTCATGAACGGTTTGTGAGGAGCCACAACCGCCAGTCGTGACAGTGCGATTCTGGCTTTCGTTGATGTAGCTGGCGCCACCCTTCCACCTGACGTAACTATAGGAAACTGAGTCGTTGGCCGGGACGTTGATATTGATAGTCATACTCCAGATTAGGTACTTGGCCGGGTTAGCATAACTGCATTGGATATGTCACCAGACCCGAGAGTGACAACGTTACCCTAAACCAAGACATCTTGCCCGAAGAAGGTCGTAGCCTGAACGTCAAAGGTGATTTGGGATTTGCACTTCGGCTGGAAGTCGGCAGTGGATCTAGTAATGGGTCCGCAAAGCTTGTTAGCCAGAGCAGACATTTGGGGTTAGATATCGGTACGATCCGTGGACTTCCCAGTCTGATAGGTGGAGGTCTGGGAGGGTCGTGGGCCAGGATGGCGAAAGCCTTGGGGTTCGTGCAAGGGAAGGGGCAGAAGTTGGAAGCCTCGTTCATGTCGATCCACAGAGCGTCAATGTTGACACCGTTAGTAGAGTCGAAGAAGTTGGAGAATTTGAGCCCCAATAGCCCTAGGTACTGAGGGCAAACCAGTCAGGGAAGCCAGTGACACCTGGCCACACGACACCCTGGTAGATGGAATCGTTGGACCACTCCATGAAGGCGTTGTCCTGCACGCCTCTATTAAGTGCCGGACAGTTCTGCTAGGTAGCAACAGGATCGACCATGACAATGTAATGCTGCTCGTGGGTGTGCAGGTAGTCAACCAGCTCTGCACGATGCGCAACGGGAAGCGGTTCGGGTCGAGCGTGAAGACTCTCCGGAGGTACACGTAGTCAACATAGGTCCACATGGTCTCGATGGGAATGCCGGCCGCGCTGTAATTAGCGGCGACTTCGATCACCACGTAGACGTCGCGCATGCCGTAACAGCACTGATGGAAACCGAGAGCCCAGTAAGGCATCAAGGCGGCTTTGCCAACGGTCTCGGAGTTTTGCTGGGCGACCTGTACCCTCTGTCAACATCACTGATATTAGAAGAGGTTTGGACGCGATGTACCCGAACCGG
>NAJQ01000886.1:0-11771 GCA_005059865.1 Friedmanniomyces simplex
TTCCAAAGTAAAGCTGCTGTCTGCTTTCCGACATGCGCGCATTATCCTGCAAATGACCGCGGTTCTCGGGGCCAGCTATGATGGCTGCATCATGTAAGGCGGCTGTCGTCCTGTTCCCGTTGGGTTTGCGAGCGTGCGTAGATACAGATGTGTTGAGGGTTTCCTGATCGGTCGCTGAAGCATTTGACGTCACTCCAGGCAACCGCTGTGTATCCTCCTTAGTAAGAGTAGGTGCAACTCCAGCTTCGGACGAACCTGAATCATGTCCTGCTCGAGTCGTCGGAATATCCGATACATTTGTTCGCAAAGGAATCAGTATAGATGGGACCGATGTATCCGACGCTGAATCTGGATGCGGTCGGTGAGGCGAATATAGCGCGATAGCTTGGACCTCCTCGTCCGACGCGACGTTGCCGTCGCGTTTTGGACTTCTTTTTGACGCATCAGGTGGTGAATGCGGAGCTGCCACGCCTTCAGCGCTTTGCTCGGCGTTCGGTAGTCTCCATATGTAGCTCGACCCGTTCGACTTCCCCTCCTTGTACTTCCAGATCGTGGGCTCTTTCTTGTTCGACTGTGCACTTCGCGTCGTTTGTATGGATACTCTAAAGTTCTCCTCTCCTCGCTCCTGGAATGCCTTTGGACGATTCTCACGAAGCCAATCGACCATCTCGTGGGACCTGAGTCCGCTAGGATTGGCTCTGAGAGCGTCGTAAATGAAGCCGAAATATGTCGAACGAGACGGTGTGGCTCTGCGCTCCTCCAGAGGGGTAGCAGGCGTTCGGTCGCTCTCTGGGGTGCATGTATGATTGCTAGCATTCCCTATCATCTGCGCAGGGGCTCCTGCATGATTTGACGTTTCCCACGAGCGCCACCTTTCGGAGTCGCTCTTCGAGCGTTTGGAGGGTGATGTTTGGTAGTCAGGAACGTCGTCTAGATGAACCAGATTTTTCTGGTCTCCAAGCGAACGCATTGAAAGCGCTTACGTGCTCTTTTCTGACCCAGCATCATGCGTCAAGCCAACGGGATCCGTTCAACTGCGATGGATACACGCAAAGGCGACAGCTAAGAGCGTCGTATCAGTTCGGCCAGGTGCGTAGTTGCAACGTCGGGAAGACGAACGGGTTTCGACCTCAAGCCAAGCGACGTGAACGCGCAAGAGCCGGACGATCTTGCATCGGAATCGGAGAACTTTTTTCCAAGCTAGCGTCGCACAGGTAACGGCAGCAAAGCTGAGCGGCCTTTAGGTACCTAACCACCACTCGATAAGCTTCTCTTGACGTTACCGTCCCACACCTAACGATAAAGTTGACCTCGCCAGCAAACGCCTTTCTCACGCCCGGCCTGACTACACCTTAGTTGTTCCGGTCCAGCTGCAGCATTGAATCCTGTACGAAGTTTCACCGGTCTCTTGACAATGGCAGAGACAATCAGACAGGCACTTGAGCGAGAGCAAGGGCGGCGCGAAAGAGGAAAGAGTCGGCAAGCCAAATAGTGGCAGCGACACAACGAAGAACAAGCGATGCGTAACCGCCTTTTCAAAGCTGGGAATGAGTTGCTACTGTCCGATTGTGCATGCTCACTCAGTCAGTCACTGTTGCTGTACGGCATTCCGCTCCCATACAGATGTGACAGTGCTCACACTCCCGTCTCCACGGAGAGCTTTCTAATGTGGCCGAGCTTCGTGATCTGTTGTGGCATCTGATGATGCACGCTCGCGTGGCCTCGCCTCACACGGAGAGGCTCACATTTGGGCCAGAGTGCACATTGCGTCCTCGCTCGGGGTCCCCGCTGCACCGATTTTGCACCTCAAGATATTGAGAGACCCGGCACGAGGTATGCCGTGGTTGTGCTCCGTCAAGTTAGTATCGCTGCTGAACGAAGGAACACACAGATCCCGAGCTTGAATTGACGCTAAGCTTGCTTGCCAAACGTGATCCACACTGCACGCGCACAGATTTTCAACGATTAACCTTCCAGCGACGACTGCATCCATCCCTTCGTACTCTGATCGAATACTTGCGGACACGATTGTCCCGGCACCCACTGAGCTCTGATAATTTGAGCACTTCCATGAATCGCCCCCTCGAAGGCGCTTGAAAAACTACCCCTGCTAAAGGTATTCATCGTTAGTATTAGCAGACGGTAGCAGACTGGTACATGAAGAGCCGCTTTGCGATCCTTGCTGCAGTAACTGCCCCCTACGACCTTAAACGCTTCTAGAGACATTCGATGTTGCTGTAGACCGTTTGCGCTAACGCTTCGGAGGTTCCTTAAGTTCCGGAGAAAGCTCATTAGTTAACGTGTTCGATTCAAATGAAGCACCCTCAGTCCTTAAGGAGACAGGACTCCCGCTTGCAGCGCCGCTGCGGGTGGCAGCGATCGGCTGCGCTAGGTGCGGCTCTGAGCGGGCTACATTGGTCAACGCACCCCAATCATACCACGGCCTTGGCCAACATACAGCCCCTTCGACGGCTCGACGTAGTCGATTATGGAGGCTCCAATCATCCGATCGAATCTTCTCAGCAACAAGGCAGACGTCAACGCAGCCTTCACGACTGAGGATCTGCGAGTGCCGCGCTCGTGCTTGCTGTATGAGCCTGGACAAGCGAAAGCTGCAACGACCCTCGCCTTTCTGCCCTGGCCCTCGTCTTTCGTTCTCTTTCCCTGAGCTTTTCCACAGCCAATGCTCCTGAACCAGGCGTGCAACCGTCAAGTCGTCTAGCTCAGTACAGATGATTCTCCATATTGGCTCGGCAGAGGTCGGCTTGACATTCTGGATCACCCCAAGCAAGATATCTTGCTCGACGTGATACATGACCTCAGAAACAGCGTCTTGCCTCGGGAATGTAATAAGCAGCTGAACAAGGCGTGCTGGTAAATACACAAAGGACAAGGAAGTGGGAAGAGGTAAATCACATTGGGGGCCTCAGGGCTCGCCCGGCGGAATGATAGAGGTCGGCTATTAGGCGTCGCTGGAGAGTGGGTTCATGTGGAAGCGCAAGGGCTGCTGGGCATCGAAACCCCCTATGCAACACCCTGGAAAGGCATCCCTGGGATGGGACCACCCCATATGAATCAACACACTATGTCGCCCAATTTCTAGGGGTCACGAACAGTAATGATCTGTTATGGAGGTGGCGGCGCTCATTGGCCCTATACCAAGTCTGCGATCGGGGTTCAGGTGCTCTGACCCGGCAGTGACTGCAAGAACAGGACAACCGTTATCATCATATCAGCGTTCACGGTGCGCCTCGGTAAGCACTGTATGTTACAAGCCCATGGCACATGTTGCGAGATGTTGGCAGTCATTGATAGGGCTGGCCAGAACAAGAGTTTGTGGGATACTTCGAGGAAAGCGACTGGTTGGACGCGCGCAGTACCTCTGCCGCAGAGCAACTCGGACGCGGCCAAGCGGATGCGCAGCGTTGTCGTCATGGGAACTTCGTACGCGCCGTGGCACGTCAAGTCTTGCAGACGACGTATCTGAGAGAGATGGCGTTGCCGTCGACTTAGTCAAGCGGCCCTCGCGCCGAAGTTTGCATCGTTTCTTTCGCGTTGGCAAGATGTTGTCGTCATAATGATGAAGATGGTACGGCAAACGTAAGCTATCGATTGAAATGTAGCGTGGATACGGTCAAGACGGGGTTAGCCTCTCGCATTCCTGTCCCCATCTTCACAAATTTCCCTCGCTGCGGCGCTGCCTAATTGGATGCAGAATCGGTCGACCTCTGCGCGAGACTCGTAACAGCTGATTCTGCTCAGACGGCGGCTGGTGAGTCGGCGCGCTGTTCCCGATGATTATGCGCTTGCGCGCGTGTAAGGCTGCCTGCCGCAGGGTTGGTGACGGTGCCGTTGTATTTCCGTCTGCCCGAGTTGGAGCCGGACATGGTGTGGTTGCCGTCTATCCGTAGGGCACATACATGTATCCTAGAGAGCTTTGTGACACTCGCACCCACAATTAGTGGTAGTATTATGGACTGTGCGAGAGTCGCAGTGCCAAGACAAGCATGCCAACATCGGCATGCTTGTCTTGGCGCTGCGAAAGAGTCAAGCGCGTTCGGCCGTGCGGTGGGCATGCACGGCATGCATCGTCCAGGGCAGAGACAGACAGTGTCTGGTCGCTTAGCTCCAGACGGGAAGCTATAAGTCTGTCACCAGCTGTCCATTGCTGAACGACCTATCCATTCGGTCGGCTCCATGCCTACGCTTCAGACCTCAGGCCGAGGTCTTGCTACTGGACGGTCAAGAGCTGATGGGAAAGCGGTCCTCCTTACCTACAAGACGCGATGTTGCAAATGCCCTTCACGCCTTCAACGCCCTCGACGCCCTCGACGCCCTCGCCGCCCTCGCCGCCCTCGCCGCCCTCGACGCCCGCGACGCCCTCGTCGCCTTTGAGGCCACTGAGGCAATTGACGCCTTTGACGCCACTGAGGCGATTGACGCCTTTGATGCCACTGAGGCGATTGACGCCTTTGATGCCACTGAGGCGACTGACGCCTGCTGGAGCCCACGGAGATGATCTACGATCTCCTCCGCTCCAACTCCTCCCCCCTTGTCACCTGATATACCACGTCCCTCAATCATGCCATTGTTATCTGTCGTCCTTGTTTCGATTTCGTTTTCGCCTTGCTCGATTTTGCCGCCTTCTCCCCCCACCTCCACCTCTTCCCACCTGCTTCACGATTTTGCATCTCCCTGCATGAAGCTTACCATATGTTCGCTTATGCACCCCGCACGCCATACTCCAGACGCAGCCTCGGGTACAGGAGGCCGCCTACTTGGCTGCCCTGACCTATGGACAAGATCATCAAATATCGCGCTACAGTACGTGGGCGAGCCTGTACTAACTCCCACTTGTATCACAAAGATGCCGCAAGATCCTAGACTATATGTAAAGGATCGGAAGAAGTAGGCTCACGGTAGTCCAAGTCCTGATAGTAGCTGATTTCGCGATAGGCTTGGTACAACGGCAGTGGCTCTTCTTGTAGGGGAAGAAGAAGACGAACATGTTGTCCACGAAGACTTACTCTGCAGCCGCTCCCCTTTCTTTGCTGCGGCTGTCAAGAAGGAATGAAGGAGGGGCAAGAACGCCGTGTTCCTCTCCCAGACGACAGCAACGATGTAATCGAACTATACGTCCAGTGGCTCTATGGAGGCAGTATCTTCGGTCGTCCACTCATAGAGGAGATGGGAGAGAATTGTGAAGAGCACTCTGTCTTGGTCAACGCCTTCATTCTCGGCGAGAAGATCCAGGACGGACACTTCAAAGACTCTGTCATTGATGCTCTTATTGTCTCTGCGGCGTCTCCTGACAAGGATGGGACGAGGTGGTTTACAACGGGCTCATGTGTGGACCGAGCCTACAACGGGACGCCTGAGGATTCCCCTCTACGGCGGCTCACGGTCGATTTGCACGTTTTCCATGGAAGCCGTGGATGGCTCGAGGGCATGAAGCACCACGACTTCCTGGCAGATCTGGCGAAACATCTGATCGGCTCTCGACAGAGATTGGATGTCCCTGATCCAACCAGAGCACACAACAGCTGTTCGTATCACCACCATGGCAGCGACGAGTCCTGTTACAGCGAATTCAATGAGAAAGCAAAGAACGGAGTGGGCATGTGGGCTTAGGGGTACGTCAACACCCCATCTACGTCTTTCTGCGCGCCCTAGTGGCCTTGTCAAAGTCAGCAGCGGTAAAATAAATTGGCACAATCTTGTTGTTGCTTATTCACCGCGTCCGAACAGGATCCGAAAGTAGAATTACATATATCATCATCTTGCGTCGCCTTGCTAGATACCGACATCGGACGGTCTTGACGGAGGGTATTAGATCCCTACTGAAGCAGCTACTATTACAGGAACTTCAACTGTTCAACAAAGTAAAACGACGGGAAAGGTTCGAATAAAAACACTTCACCCAAGGATGCCTCCAAGAACACCACTGGAGGAGGTATACTATAGACGCAGGGATTTGGGACGAGTGACCCAATGGAGTGCACAGAGGATACTCAGAAGGACGCAGCGGGCGGCAACACATCTGCGTCCGTTCATCTCACTGAACAGAAGTACAGATGTCCATTTTCGAGGTACAAGTAAACAGCACGCATTGGGTTTGTTGAACGTCTATCTCAGCAGAGTCAGAATCTTGTTAACGTTCTCAGCCATGCGATCACCGAATCCTCGAAGTTGCAGGTCGTGATACTCAGTTCTCTCGAGCAGCCCATTTCTATTACGCAACCGGAGGTTGTGGCTTCTTCGCATTTCTGGTGAAGGTGGTTTTGGATCTATTGCTATGACTTCGACAGTTCGCTCGGGTAAGCTATCTCCAAACTTGCCCACAGTTTTGCCGCTTGGCTTTCAAGTCCCACACGTAGCGAACAATGACCGAGGCATGAATTGTAATTGTCACACCACCTCTCTTTCTAAAAAATTCCACGGCCAAACTGCGGAGGATGCGATATACCACGCCGCGACGTCAGGACTGTGATCAACAAGGACGCGCCCACAGACGAAAGATCGGGCAATGACCGCGGGACTCTAATGTAACGAATTGCGAAAACCACTACGCTCCTCGAATCCTGCCTTCAACTGCTCAGCGGACCGTGCTTCAGAATGGGCAGGAACCAAATCCCCTCTTCGTTCATCCGTACAACCCATCGCGAGAGTCAGTCGAGATTCCATCTGTGTAATGGCTTCGAGACAAGCCGTTCTCACCTTCAGATGTGGCAAGGCACGCTGAATACAACACTAATAATGCACCATCTGAACAAGGACCACAGATTTGAGGCCCCAGGTAGCATGTTGACTTCCATGCACGCGATCACGGAGATCGATCCTTCTATCGCGCTGCGCAGTACGCCACAACGCAGAGGACAAGACTATTCTTTGACAAGCAGTATGCGCATCCAAACGTTTGGATGCACATCATTGACAGCAAGAGCTTGGAATGGGGTACAATAGAATTGTGCGGTGAGAACGAGGGCAAGTGTATGCAAGTGCTTCGAGAACCCGGGAAATCTGGGGAACGTGCGTGTTGCTTCTTCTCCACGTTGGAAGCGAGAAGAGTTTTTGGTGTCCAGAGCCAGTGGGCTACCGATGATGAGTGGTTCGCTATAGGTTGGATACCACGTCACTTGGTGAAAAGGCATCTCCAGCTTGCGGATGGCCAACTCTACACCAGACCATATAAGCTTGTCCCGGTGGATCGACTCGGCCTACCTGAGGACATGGTGCGTGTTGAGACCCTTGACATTTCCGGTGAAACTACACGGCGATCGAAAGAGATGACTGAGGAGCAGAAGGATAATGAATGGGCAAGAGCTTGCAAAGCGGAAGAAGAAAGACCTTCTGCTGGTCAATGGGGCTGGAATGAATATGTGTATCAGGTCCTTACCTACGGGACTCAGCAGAGATACGGTGTCGTTACTTCATGTGTAGATTGCACGGACACACCAGAGCTCTCAGTTGTCCTCCTGTGACGAAGATATATCAAAGTTGGACGTTTGTTAGTGTTAGATTCATATCAACCAACTCGGTGTTCACCTATGGACAATGCTTTACAATCACACGAATGACGTTACTGCACTGTCAAGTACAGTAGGTTAATAAGGAGCAAGAAGTGCCTGCGGGACCACGAAAGAGCAACGTATACTCCCAGTGTAGTAAACAGCCGACTTCCTACCTCCTTACGAACACTTCTTCCTGCGCAGCAGAGCGTTAATAGGCCAAGCGCTTGACTGTCTTAAGAGGTCCGTTGCCCCCGCCTGGCTGCCTTGCTCTCGACATAGATTGCATCAGCTAGCCTGCCTTGATGCCTATACAACTTGCTCAAGTTGTTGACTGTTGAAGCGTCGACGTGTGCCCTAGACCCCACGCCTTCTCGTACCCTCGCAGCGCCCGCTGAAACATTGCATTCGCCTCCGCCAGCTTGCCATGGTTAGCGTAGAGGATGCCTAAGTTGTTGGCCGTGGAGAGCGTCGACGTGTGCTCTAGACCCCACGCCTTCTCCTTCCCTTGAAGGGCCCGCTGGTACATTGCATCCGCCTCCGCCAGCTTGCCCTGGTTAGCGTAGAGGATGCCTAAGTTTTTGACCGTGTCTTGTGCACAACTCGACCTCGTCTCCCCTTGCCCTTTAGCGCTTCGCTGCGCGGTTTCAACTATGACCACTCAGCGTCTTTGATTCTCAGCACTACAGCTGGAGCCGCCTCTATTGACACGGCGACACAGGACACAAGGTGGAGCGCTCAACAACGGTATGGGGACGGGGCGGACGTCGCGAACACACGACGCTGACTGTTGCGCTGACGATGCCATTGGTGACTACCCAGGTCTGCTAGTTACGGTCCTCGCACGATCCTCCCTTCCCAGCGGTCACCCAGCTCGATCGCACTCGGCCACTGCCAACAACAATGCAACGCGGCTGACCAGGCGTCGTCGCCCTCGCCGGCCCTCGGCGACCCTCTGCCAACGGATACGCGCCTTTCCTTGGCCGGTATTGATCGACTCACCACAGCTCGCGCCACTAATACAAGTCATCCACCGCGCGATGCGACATCGGCTGGAGCAGCGGCGCTGCGTCCCATCTTGTGGTCTGGCGGAAGACTCGGCCGGGCCAATTCTGCTGGCCTGGCAGGCGGCAGCGCCTGTTGTGGGCGTATCGGTTTCCCAGTGCAGAGGTACTGCTCCGAGGTACACATATATCGCGAGGGCCACGTCTCCGGGTGAGTCCAGACGCAGCGCCGAATTGCACCTCGGGGATCCGGGGCAGTCACAGACGCTCGCCGTCTAATGGATGTGCATGAGGCAGAGTACTCGTACTCGTACAACGCCGCGCGAGCGCTGCGCCTCTGGGCCACGTCACGGCGGGTCGAATCCAGCTGCTACTACACCGGCGCACATGTTTCCCAAGCAGGCTTCTGTCGTCCAACGGATGCCCCGTGTGGACTAGTAACGCCGCGCCGTCGCTTGGTACGAGGGGTACGCATCCTCGGCGGACAGTATAAGGCTGTACGCAGACTATCACTCACCCGCACTCGCTATGGCGGTCAAGTCCCTCGACTGATCTCTTTGGCAGACACACTTTTGGCAGGTGCCTAGGAGGTGTGTGATCATCGCTTTGTCCTCTTTTGAAGCACTCCACGAGCTGCTTTGATCTCATCGGTCAAGCTTTTGAGCCACCGCGACTGCCTCGACCGCCATGTTAACGACTTTGTCGTTACCTCCGCACCCCGTCGGCAAACCCTTTGACTTTCGCTTCATCCCTATCGATGGCAGTCAGCTCCAGAAAAGTCCAGTTAGATGACGGCGTAAGCGACTCGGTGGTCCGGCTTCCCAGCATTCGGCAACCCTTGGGCTGACCTGCTCCACCCATACATCGACGCCAGCTATTGGTCCGTACGCTCGCGAGGCGAGTCCAGGGAGTCAGATGCGAGTATCCAGACCGCAGGCGACTTCGTCCACCACGATCCAGTCGTGTCCCGCAGTGAGCCATGCGTCGACGCCGTCCCCGCCCCTTCTTGACGACTGTGGACACGTCGAAGTGCTGCGGAACGGCCTGAAACCTCCGGCGATGCCCCAGCATGACGCGAACCCGCTACCTCTGCCGATGACGCCCTCACCGACAGGCAGTGAATGCTCAATAACACCCGTCGCCGATCAAGTCATGCATTGTAGCGCCACAGCTAAGCAAGAGCCTGTGGACGGCCTCACCGCCCGCATCCCTCCTGCACCCATCCTCGCGCCATATGATAAACGGACCAGCAACAAGCACGCTTTGCCCATATCACGCAGGTCTATGCCTACTTGGAATATCGAAGTACAATGTGGCAGCGCAGACAGGGACTTTCACTGCCGTCCTGGCCCAGTGTCTGCGACTCCGGACACCGCGGATGACGAAATGGCACCTCTGAACACCCCAGTGTCCGTCAAACGGAGAAGCAATCCTATCGTGCTCATTCGCCTGTCCCGCACCATACGGGAGGACCACGCCCAGGCTCTTGATTACCGCGAGAGCTGTGGCTTGACCGATGATCCGCCTCAGATGCACGACCAAGACAATGACAAGGGCCGTCGCCGTTTGCGACCGCGTTCGCCAGGCATGCAGCCGTTGGTGCGTCGCAGGACCAACAAGGGTTCTCGGTACGCTGATTGTACCCATTCCTTCCCCCCTCTCATGACCGTCTTTGACCTTCGCCGTAGGAGATCGCTTGCACCAAGTGCTGCATATACGGACGGACACAAGGCAGTCGGAACCGTTTGGTCTGACCAGCACGACCGCCGCGTGCTTCAATTGCGCAGTGAGAACGAGCTGCCTTGGAAACGGATAGCAGGCGCATACTTCGGTGGCACCGACCCAGCATGGCTACGGAGGAAGTATGTGGCGCTGACCACCGGGCCCCTAGCTCAGGGTCGGTGCGCCTCCGCTGCTGGTGTCCGAAGAAGTCGCAGGATCGACCACGACGTATAGTTGCCAAAATCGGTGCGCGCCGGCGGGAGTTTGCATGCCCTCTTGACGTTGAAGACTTGTCTGCTCTTCTTTTCTGCAAACAATCTGAGCCTGCATGACCACCCAGTGATCGTCAGACAACAGATAGCCGCAAATTCATTTACACTGCCCACTTCCACTGCTTCGAGGACGCAGAAGACGCTTACGCCTGGGCTTGCCCGGAGATGCGTGTGCATTGGTAGAAGGCGGCCTAAGACCACAGACACCGGCAGGAACCGACGCAACACCATGCGCAGCTTCTATAGCATCTCGCCAGTCATGCTGCTTGCCGCTACTGCGTAGCACTCCCTGCTCGGGCAAGTGTATTCTTTTGGCACCCGATCGGGTAGGCACGCAAAAGGTACACCGAGCGCTGAAGGGTAGCATTGGTACGTTCGATGCACAGGCCTTCAACCCTCCCAGCTCCTTGCGTGACGAGTTGAGAAGGTGAGAATCCTGGTACACCTCTACAAAATGTCTACCCTACTGTGCCGTTATGGCCCTTGTACTTCTGCCCTCGCCTTCATCCATCACTTCTTTGTCTGCCATCGCTTGAACACAGGCCGCCCCAAAGGCAGTGACCTCCCTCTACCTCTCGAGCAACAGCGAGAAAGCAAGTCATAAGTATCGTTGAAGACACCACTCGGAGTGGTGCTCTCTGTGCATCCTCCTTACATGATTCGTCAGCCCTCTTCCACGCTGAAAAGCGTCGTCGCAAAATGGGCAATCAGCGAAGCGATCACTGAGCGCGGAGCGCCTCGGTGGTTGTGTTGCTTGGTCCTGGCTCACCAGTGTCTGTCCGGTCTCTGACGCTCCGGGAACTGTACCGCTCCTCCCGTACACGTTGCTGGCACCTTGGGAACTCTCGCCATTACCCTTCCCAACCCGCAGAAATGCCGTTCCGCGCTCAAGCATGGAGGCCATCGGTGTATCGGCGGAGAGTGCGTTCCAGGTCATCCTCGCCTGTGAGCGCTCCGCAGCAGCCGGCCCAGCAACGGGGGGGGGAGGGAGATTGCGATAGGGACGGTAGGCTTGCAGCGGCTGAGTGCCGATGTCGATATTGGCGGCCAAGTGTCTATCAACATCTGGGTCTTCGCAGTCCTCATCGCTATGGTTCCCATCATAGACCGAGTGAGTGCGAGGTCCAAAGTACGTAAAGCCGGAGGACCGCGAAGGTGGCTTCAACGTCGAATTGGCAAAAAGGCCACTGGAACGTGAAGGGCGCTGCTGTGCCGGACTGTTGATGGTACCTTTGTAGTCGGTTGAGAGCGGATCAGAAGGGGAG
>NAJQ01000887.1:0-11749 GCA_005059865.1 Friedmanniomyces simplex
TCGGTCTGCAGGATGGTAAGCGGACCACTCGACAGCGGCAGACGCTGCAATTTGCCAATGTTGCTCAGTCGCTGAACGCTATCAATGCATCGGCAAGTATGCATCTTCCCATGACTTCGCTACCCGCACCTCTGCCTGCATATGTTTCGCTAGATGCCGAGAGCAGATGGCATACTTCAGCTCTGCAGGCTGCGGTTGTCGAGTCTATCACGCTGCCGACGCGCTTACGGCGGCATGAGGCGGGTCGAGCGTCGTTTGATATGCTGGAGACCACGCTGAGTAACGAGGGCAATCGGCGGGTTGCTGCTGCCGGCCTGTCAGTGACGGAGGCCAGCGATGAGGCGGCAGGTAATGTGCAGACCAATGGACATCACGACACTCGCACGATGAATGGTCATGCCAACGGCGAGGAAGATGCACGTGAAGACGAAGCCCCGCAGCTTGACATGGACTTCTTCCCGGACCCGGCTGTTGCATCTACAGGTGGCCGAAGAACCGCGAACAGACGAACGCATACCTTCAGCAGCGTCACCACCCTCCGCGGCCAACCCGAGCCAACAGACGACTCAGCCAGCATCGAAGCAGCATATCGCGACCGCATGGGCGAGGGACCACGCACCGCTACCTACCGGTCCCAGCTCCTCTTCCCGGCACTCCCGTCCCATCCGCCAATCTTCCCCTTCGCCGACAAGCCCTTCGGCATCAAGACATCAGTTTCCACGAACACGGCCGTGGCGGATCGTATACGGAATATCGAGGGTATTGCACGGCGCGCGGTCGGTATTGTGGAGAGGGAGAGCCTGTGTGACGGGCTTGTGACGATGGCAGAAGAGTATGACGAGGGTTGGAGCGATGATGAGGAGTATGGGGAGGATTGAAGGCTCCAACTAACGATGTCTAAAGATTCCACGCATGGTACCATGGCTGTCTCAAAAGTACGAGCACCGCATTTGGAACGAGTCTTCGGGATCGCTTATCTATACTCGCGCCTGCCCAAGGCGCCCACTGGGTGTTCGACCTCTCCGCGAGAGCCAAGCAGCGGACCTTGACTCGAATCAAGGTCGACCTGGCACGCATCGATGGATATTGAGACTGTGTACAACATCATACCGCGGAACGAAGACTGTAGCATCGGACACGACTAGCGATGAAAGGAACATCCCCGGAGACCTTTGCGCAGTGTCGGTCGGCGGAGTATCAGTCTCTGCAACGTATAGCTTTTCCGTGTGCCTGCTTTGCTACCACCGCTGCAACTCTGCAATCGATGCCGTCTTGCTGATGAGTTGTGGGGCGGATACCGGTACGTACCCCAGAGTTTTCCTCATCAGCGTCGGCGGCAGGGCGGCGAAGTCAGCAGACTGCGGGCCAAGGTTCAGTAGTAGCCGACAGACCTGCATACTGCTGCAGGTACCGAATTGAAATCTCCTGCCACCTGCATATTGAAGGCAGATCATCGTCGGACAACAGAGGCTCAACAACGATAGCGGGCATCAGATCGGTTCGTGTGCTTTCCAAGGCCGTACAGCCAAGGCCGTACGTATTACACGAGGGGGTGACGACTGTGGCTCTGTTGCCCGAAAACGGTGTTGCTCCGCACTAGATGAATCGTTCACGTCAAGCCGAACCTTCCGCGGCCACTTTGCGCCAGTATCGAGAGTAGCGGAGAGGGGGACCGCGAATAGTCATCAACATGGGGTGCTCGACCTGTCGCAGCAAGAAACAAGGCGGGCAGCAGCTCCGCCAGCGAGCGCTTTGCGCGTACGAGGATAGCAGCCCCGCTATTCTTGCTCGCCAACATATGAGCATCCTAGTACAAGCATCACTGATTCATCTTCCACCCCAAAGAGTTTGCGCGGTTTGCGCAAGACGTTTAATTCTCTTCACTGCTGCTGGCCAGTCATCGTCCGAGGTGTGGTGGGTTTTGCGTTTGTTTCTATTCCGGCAAGCCCACAAAGCGGGGTTGTTAGCGCCAGGTACCCGTCGCCCGATGCAACGTCGTCCCATCGTTGACAAGCCGCATGGCCGCCCTGCGACATCATCATAACATGGTGCGTGGAGTCGATACGGTGCTCGAGATACTGGATACGAGGCCACTGCGTGGCCGCCGCGCGGTTGTACAAGCGCTTGCTTCTGCGACCAGCCTTTCTAGCCACCTTGAAGCACGGCGTAAGACATAGTACACACTTCTTACTATCAACAACGCGACCCAGCAACGAGCCTGCATAATGTTGATGTACCTGCATTGACAAGCGTCTTCTAATCCTGCAGCCGCCTGCCTCCCTCTTCCGCAGCGACCGCCGTCGCCGACCGATGCCAATCGTATCGCATACGAGGGGTTCGTTTACACACTTTCGTGTCGCGGCATTTTGTCTCGATGAGGCAAACCTAGCCCACCGGGTTCTCCATAAAGCGGGTGTGGAACCGGATGCTGATCGTTATATGAAGCGATCCGACCAGTCAGATCGTTCGAAAGTGGCTTCCTGCGCCTTCTCTGCAACGGCACGCGGACGACCTGCATGCTCCAGTGATCGCTCATGAGACTTGGCTACGTGTGCATGAGTGGGCTGGGACGTCACTGTAGGGACGCACGGCGAGGCGGGTCTCGTAAGGCTTCATATGCGCCATCTCCCCTGCCTTCTTTTTATTCCTTTGAACTTCAAACAATCACTTGCTACATAGTCGTCTTGTTCTGGAGAGTCAGTGCTTTCGTTCGCTGCTTCAGTCTATCGTTCTTCATCTGATCAACGAACAATCAGTTCTCGTTACAGATCTATATTACCACAATCGCTTAAACCATGGTTCGCAACCTTGGCCTTTTGGCCCTCGCTGGCGTTGTGTCTGCTGGAGGATGGGGCGATGACTCCGGGCACGGCGGTCCGTCAGGCTATGGATCGCAGTCCTCCTCCTCGACTTCGGCATACTGGGCATCGAGCTCGTCCGCGCCCTCTCCACCCGGATACTCCGCCGCGTCGAACTCCTCAACGCCATCCGCGCCCGCATACTCGGTACCGACCACATCCTCATCAGTCTCGTCGGCGACCACACCGAGCATCACATCGACTACGCTGACGGTCTACACGCCCCCCGGTTATGCAAGTAGCTCGAACTCGTCGTCTCCAGTCTCACCGTACTCAGCATCGAGCGCCAGCTCGTCAAGCTCCAGCTCGGCGACCCTTCCGCCCCCTTACTCTTACCCGGCATCGTCGTCAAGCGCAAGCTCATCAAGCTCAGGTTCAGCTCCTGCCCCTCCACCATACTCTTACCCGGTAACGTCATCGACGTCGGTCAACAGCTCTTCCGCTTCACCGCCGGCCTACACCCCGTCAAGCTACGCATCCTCGAGCTCTTCATCTCCGGTATCGCCAATCTCGAGCTCCACCAGTGTCTCGACTTCAAGCAGTGCGACCGCCCCTGGATATCCTCCCCCGGTTTACTCTTACTCCGTGCCGCTGTCAACGGGAGTGAGCAGCTCGCCCATCACCTTCCCAACGAGCTACCCGTTCCCGACCGCTTACTCGGCAAGCTCGAGCCCAGTGTCGCCAGCGCAGTACAGCAGCTCCTCGAGCCAAAGCGTCCCAGTCTACAACACGACCGTGTACCCTTACTCGCCAGTCTCCAGCCCGGCGACAACATCGATCGCGTCTTACTCTACAAGCACAATCTACTCGACGACGGAGGTGACAATCACTTCTTGCGCCGCGTCTGTCACGAATTGCCCGGCGCACTCGACAACTGTTGTCACCAAGACAATTGCCGTTTCGACGACTATCTGCCCGGTTACGCAGACTGAGCAGAGCTCTAGCAGTTCTACGCTCGTTAGCCCAACTACATACGGTAGCAGCAGCAGCGTCTCGCCGGTTAGCCCAACCTCGCACGGCAGCAGCAGCAGCAGCTCGCCCGTGAGCCCGCCTCCTTACAGCTCGCTGCCGCCATACAGCGTCAACAGCACCACGAGCGCTCCGGTGTACCCGACTTCATACCCGGCGCAGCCTACTACGGTCACCGATATGACAACAATTTACACAACGACGTGCCCGGCAACATCTATTTACACCTCTGGATCCACTACGCTTACTAGTACTTACACGACTGTCTCGACGTTAACAAGCACTTACCAAGCCACCTTGACGCTGAGCGAGACGAGCAGCACGCCTGTCAGCCCGGCAAGTGGGTCTAGCAGTACGCCAGTCAGCCTAGCAAGCGAGTCCAGCAGCACGCCCATCGCCCCGACTCCATACACGTCGACAATCTACAGTACGGAGGAGATCACAGTCACGAGTTGTGCCGCAAGCGTGACAAACTGCCCGGCTCGTTCAACCACCGTTCTGACGTCAAGCTACCCGATTTCGACAACTTACATCACTCCATCTGCTCCGGTCTCCCCAGCCGGCAGCGCCAGCACTCTCACGACCACCCCCGAGACGGTTACTAGTACGACTAGCCAAGTTGTTACCTTGACCTCGTACAACACTGGCTACACCACCGAGACGCAAACCTTCTACACCACGACCTGCCCAGTCTCGTACTCTACGTACACGAGCGAATCATCCACCTACTCGTCTCCGGTCACTCTCTCGACCTTGACGAGCACTTACTACAGCACTACCGTGCACACGACATCCACACCGGTTACCGTCACAAACCTTTCGCCGGTCGTGCCGTCCAGCGAGTCTGCTCCGGCAGTGCCAACGACGGCTCCGCAGGTCTACCCTTCGCCCGCGACCGCCAAGAGCCAGACGAGCTTGGCTGTGCCGTCTTCGCCGGCCACCAGCCCAGTTGCCGAGACCACCACCCCGGCTCAGGCAACTGTCCCTGTGGTACCTGCTCCGTACTCGTCGCCTGTGGAGTCTTCGCCTGTTGAGTCGTCAGCGCCGGCACCGACACCGACACCTTACACTCCGGCTCCGGCTAGCAGCTCCGCTCCTGCAGTGCCTGCGCCTTACAGCTCTGCACCTGCACAGTCTGCACCTTACAGCTCTGCGCCTGCACAGTCTGCACCTTACAGCTCTGCACCTTACAGCTCTGCACCTTACAGCTCCGCGCCTTACAGCTCTGCACCTGCACAGTCTGCACCTTACAGCTCTGCACCTTACAGCTCCGCGCCTGCACAATCTGCGCCTTACAGCTCTGCACCTTACAACTCTGTGCCTGCACAATCCGCGCCTGCTCAATCCGCGCCTGCTCAATCCGCGCCTGCTCAATCCGCACCTGCTCAATCCGCACCTGCTCAATCCGCGCCTGCTCCGTCAGCCCCAGCATCATCAGCTCCCGTGGCACCTGCGCCTTACAGCTCGGCCCCCATCTCACCAGCAGCGTACTCTTCCGCCGCCAGCTCCGCCGAGGTATCGCCCGTCCAGAGCAGCGCATACTCCGCACCAACAGCACCCGGCAGCGCTCCAGCCTACTCCGCCCCCTCAGTAGCCAGCACGCCAGCCGCGCCGGTACCAACCGCCCCCGCAGCCAGCTCGCTGGTATCGCCCATGGGCACAACCCTCGCGGTCTGCGAAAGTCAGCCAGCGGTTACGGAGACCGTGTACGTCACGCTCGGCTGCGAGCAGTGCACCTACTCGTCCATGGGTCTGCCAACCAGCGGCAGCGCGGTAGCAGTTGCGCCCTACCCGACAGCAGCCAACAGCACACTACCGAGTGTCTACAGTGCTGGAACTTCCAGCTACTCCGTCGCTCACGTTACTGGCTCGACGACCACACCGAGTGCGGCTCAGCAGACCACCAACGCGGGTGTGGCTGTGAAGCCTTTCATGACTCTGGTCGTCGCTATCCTGGCTCTGGCCATGTTCTTGTAAGGAAGAGATGGTTTGGATTGGGAAGGAGCTTGGTCGGCGGGTTCATTCCATCTGTTTCCTGTAAACCATTGCTGCTACGACTAATGGTTCTAATGAAGGTCGGGCGGGTGAGGGGACAATGACGGTGTTATGTACTGGATGTACATCGTGGGAGGGCATATATGGGGTCTACGAAATGGGTGGCGAGATGATAGTTTTGCGGTAATGTGGAGATGTGGCAGCGACGCAATCAATTGAAATACACTGCTCAAGGTCTCGATGTCTTCTTGATTGAAGGAGCTTTTGACGATGCGATTTTTCTTGGGTGGCTGATGCACGTAGACCTTACGCCGCTCACCGAGACGAAAGAGCTGTCCGGTCGTGACTGCACACGCCATCTTGCTGCACATCGTTCTTGGCCTTCCTCTTGACCGCTCGACAGCCAGCAGCCCATTCCATGTAGCGAGTGCATTCTCAATCGTCCTCCTCGTCATCGTCCTCCTCAAGGAACTGCCGGGTCGCATCCTAACCCAATGTCTCCTTCCAGATCATGTCAACCAATTCCGGTGGGAAACGGTGTCCCTCAGTAACCAAGATCCTGACCTTCGCAAATCGCCGTAACAGGCAGCCGCGAAGGAAGCCTTGACTCTCTTCGAAGAGAAAAGCCGATATTGGGTAGGTCCTGCCGTCGAGCTTAGGAATCAGATTGTCGATGTCGCTCTATTCGCCATGGTCTCCACTGAATGGCCTTTGGCGGGTCGATCAGGTCCTTCCGGTGGACGGCGAGGATGCACTTGATGAACCAGTCTACTCTTTGGAAATACTGTAGGAGATGCTGTGGCCCATCGCATATGGTCTGCACCGACGCTATGTGAGAGCTAGAGTGGACGGCACCGGGTGACTTGTAAGGAGTGAGGCGTGCAGGCGCGTGTGAAGTCGAGCAGTGCTAAGTATGAGCGCGGTCCATACCCGCCGGCTCTGACCTCGGTTAATCTGTCCGATGGTGCCACCGTAGAGAAGCGCGCCGGAAACGGAAGGCACGACGACTGTCGCCCATGGTGGCAGCCGTAACACTTCGCACTTGAATACGAGGTGAAGTGAGAATATGTGAGCCACCATGCCGAGACCATCTGCTTTGGCGCCATGTCCAAGACGAGCGGCGCGGCGGTGGCATGCGGACGTACTCAGGATAGTACCATTACGACGTGCTGCTGTCGTGGTCAGATGGCACTGAGCCTCATGGCTGTTGACGCGGCGGTGGTACGACGACGACGACGACGATTTGAGAGGTGAGGGGAGGTGGTGTCGAGGTGGAGGCGTCACCGCCAAGACGAGACACATCATCTCCACCACCCGCATCCCTCCGCCGCAGGGTCTCCGGGGGCGGAAAGGCGACCTTACATTATGAGCTTGTTACATGTCCGAGCTGTCACCATTCATCTGTTCTTTTTCCCTGTGCGCTGGACGTGAACCTGGTACGATCTACCTACGAACTGCATGGCGTCGAAGATGAAGCGCTTCACGACCCTGCTAAACCGATCGAAGAGTATGCGACTGGCGACAAGGTATATGGACATGCGACAGCTAACGTATTCCCCCAGGTAACGACAGCACCACCGCCCACAACCTCAGTAACGCACCCATCGACTCCCCTCAAGCCAACGCTGTCGGCGCCATCCAACGCTTCTGCGAGTCCGGCTCCAACAGCAACGGCGGCGAGGAAGTACTGCACCTCCCGGTCATCGTCGAGGCCGCCGAATCCTCCCCATCCGCCGCCGCCGCTTCGGCGCAGCAGATCCGACGCTTCCTGACGAGAGAATGGAGTGCTAAGCCCTACGTCCAATACAATGCGATTATGCTGGTGAGGATATTGAGCGACAACCCAGGGCCGACGTTCACCCGGAACTTCGATAAGGCGTTTGTGGTCACGGTGAAGGAGTTGCTGAGAGGCAGCAAGGACCACAATACGCAGCAGATACTACGGGAGACGCTGGACAGTCTGGAGGTCAACAAAGCGTACGATGAGGGGCTGCAGGGCTTGTTCCAGATGTGGCGGAAGGAGAAGGGCCAAATGGCGAGCCTGAACAACTCTCGGAGCTTCAATAGGCAGTCGAGAGCACCGCCCGTGGCTCCGCCTCAGCAGCAACAACAACAACAACAACAACAGCCGATGAATGGCGCATCGTGGCAGCAGCAGGAACCTCCGCAGCAGCAGTATCAGCCCGTCTACACAAACGGCAGCCAGCAATATGGTGGCAGTCGAGGACAAGGGCAATCACGGCACCAGCTTCCTCCGCCCTTCGAGCTCGCAAGTAGAGTAGAAGAGGCGCGTAATACCGCCAAGATCCTCATGCAGCTAATTCAATCTACCCCACCCGAAGAGGTGATGCACAACGAGCTTATCAAGGAGTTCAACGAGCGGTGCCAGAGCGCGCAGAAGAGTATGCACGCTTACATCAGCTGCGACAGCCCACCGCCGGACGACGATACGCTGCAGACGTTAATTGAGACGAACGAGCAGTTGAGTCTGGCGAGTAGTCGGTACCAGCGGGCTATTCTTGCAGCGAGGAGAGCGATGGGCGCTAGTCCAGCACCGCAGGAATCAATGCGCAACGGGAATGGAGGATACATGAACGCACCCTTGCCGCCAGTACCGCCGCAGAGCGAGAACTTATTCGCGCCTGCTCCGCAGCACGTGCAGAATCAGTACGCCAAAGGCGGGGGGCAGTCACTCTTTGCGCAACCCCAGCAGTCTCAGTATCCTCAACAACCCCAGATGAACGGCTTTGACAGCTATGTCCCGCCTTCCGGCCCAATATCAAGCAATTTCCATCCACAGCAACCGTCCTACCAACCACAGACCCTCTCGCCACCCGCCAACTTCGCCAACTTATCGCGTCCGCCCTCCAGCGGCCCCGTCACAGTCTCCTGGTCCGATCCCTTCGTCGACCCCGTCGAGCACGACCCCAACCCCGCACCTCTGGCCATCGAACCAACAAACTACGGACCAAGCTATCCCTCCCAACGCACTCCCCACTCACAACCGCAGCCCCGCCCCCGGCAAGCCTCAACAGCCTACAGCCTCGACGGCATAAGCAACTACTCCGGCACCGCCGACCGAAGAAACACCCTCGAACTCGAGAACTCCTACGCCACTACCACGCACCACCCCAGTCCGCCACTAGACCGCCGCTCCCCCAGTATCCCCAGCACCGTCACGCCTGTCTCAGCTTTATCTCCCAACCTCCCCACGGGGGGCTCCGCGAACTCGCTGACGAATTCACCGGAACGCACGTTCGCGCGTCCGGGGCCGGGGCCGTGGCATAGTAAGCGGATCACGGAGTCGTATGTCGGGAGGCAGGCTAGTGCTGCGGAGGGGTTGACGATGCATGGTGCGGGAGTGATGGGCGAGGGGGGTGAGGGTGGGGGTGTGGCGGAGATTGATAGTCATTCGGATGTGGGCCGCAGGGATAGGGATAGGGCTAGGGAAGGAGGGCGGAGTGGGACGGGGGAGGGGAGTCCGAGGGTGGATATCAGGGGGACTGGGGGGTTTAGGAGTAGTGTTATTGCCAGATCGTGAGGACGGGAGGATGGAGTTGCTGGGGCGATTCTTGGCCCGGCCTTTGACATGCTTGATAGCAAGTGTAGTTCACCGGTAGGAAGATGATGTTGGTCTTGGAGCGTTCGTGCCTTTTTTTCCGCGCTTGATACCACTTGAGCGGCTACTGCAAGGCCCGGAGCACACACCTACCTACTGATACGCACTCAACACGAGGCGCGCACATTCTCCTTCATCCCACCATCTCATCATCCACCCTCTCTTCATCATCCATCCCCTCTTCATCATCCATCCACTCCTCCTCAGCACCGCCAGCCGCTCCAGCGTTCCGACCCAGCGATTCCAAATCCAACGCCACCCACATCCTGCCCTCGTTACCCAAAACAACACACACCCTCTTCCCTTCCCGCCCCCCAACCATCAGCCTCTCCGGCACGAAACCTGGGTGCGAACTGAAGTTGTGTAATGAGGGTCCCGGGCTTATGTTGCCGTCGGCGGAAACCCGGACTTCGCTTACGAGGTGGCATGGTGCGCCTTTGCTGTCTACGAGGCGGCCAAGGATGAGTATGGTGGTGGGGGAGTGGAATTTGGCGTCCAGGGTTTCGAGGCGGTGGTGGTAAGTAGTGGGTTGGTATTCGGTGGCGTTGTCATCAGATGTGTAAGAGTCGGGGAAGAAAGAGTGGAGGAGGAGGTGCTGGCGCGTTTCGGCTGGGTGGAGGAGGAGTCTGGTCACTGCGTTTGGCTGTTGCCTGCCGTCTGCACTCGGTAGGACGTCGACTTGCAGGTCGAGGACCTGGGTCTCAGGGTCCGTTGGTACGTGTAAGGAGGTTGGAGGCGCAAGCATCTTGCTCTGCCACTCGGTGACTCGCTCGAGGGCTACTCGCACATTACCCGAGAGATACGCTGTCAGCGCCGGGAGGTTCACCAGCGCTTCCGCATCTTGGATGTCTTTGACTCGCAGCTGATCATCGTTCTCGGCCAGGCGATTCACCTTCGCGACCGCCTCGCACGTCCGCTCGTAACTTATCTCCGACAGCTCAGGCGATGCGAGTGCATGAGCTGCCCCCTTCTCCTCCACGAACCTCGCCAACCTCGACCTCAACATCGTATGCTCCACATACTTCAACAACAACGGGAACTCCAGATTCGGATTCTCCTTCGCCTCCGTCTCCACGCCGCCCTTCGACCCGGGGCCCGCGACGCCGATATCGATCATGACGCGCAACCATTTGCTAAACGCCTTGAACTGCCTCTGCTCTTCCATGACGACCAGCAGCATTTTCTGCAAGACGATGCGTAGGCTATCGATGCCGTCGAGAATCTTAGTGAAGAGCTCAGACGGCACTTCGAACGCGCTGCTCTCCTCGTGGTAGCGAGCGTAGCCCCGAAGCGTAGTCGTGGCGACAGACAAGCGGTCCAGAGCAGGTTTGAGGTGGACAAAGAGGTGTTGTTGGATGTTAGTGTACATAGTATTGACCGCTTGGTCCCAGCGCTTGTGGTTCGTTTCTTTCACGATGTCGACGAGCCATTCTTTCATAGTGTCGGAGAAGGTGCCGGTGAGGGCGAGGTGGTAGAGGTTCGTTACTAAGTCGCCTTCTTGCTTCTCTTCGAGCTCGGCCTGCATGTTGGCTATGAGGCGGGAAGGGAACTGTAGGCCGGTGGTGTAGTCGTGGGTGATACAATGGATCGTTTGGATGATGTAAGAGAGCAGGTTTTGGATGCGTTTGGTATTCGTCGCTATGACATGAAGAAGTGGGCCGCCGAGTGTGTCGAGTGGTAAGGTGATGGTGTTGAGGTGGAGTTCCTGGTCGGCTGTCTGCGAAAGGATGGCGTGTGCCTCGCTGTTTGTATGAGAAGCCTGCAAGAGAGGCACACCGACAAGTTCGCAGCTGCCGATCTTGACCATGTCGTCCACCAGGACGTGCGCTCTGCCGTCGCTGGAGCAGATGACCAGAGCATCGACTCCTTCCGAGCTCTCCTCTTTGGCAGACTCAAAAACGGTATCGGTTGCCGCTTGCGAAGCGAACCGGCTACCATCCGGACCAGACCGCATGCCGTGAGACGGTATGGCGCTGAGTCGGGGTAGAACAGATGTCACATCCAGCGTCGCGATCGATCGCGTAAGTCTCTCAATCGAGCCTCTACTGTCAGCGACCGGCTTGCCGTCACTTAGTACCTCACTGTCGTCCACGCTCAGGTCATCATCATCTCCGTCGTCGTCCTTGAAACCACCACCGTCCTCCTCCCTCCCATCCCCGCCACCACGAAACCTCATCCACCTAAAACCCTCCACCACCACCCTCTCATTCTCACCCTCATCTTCATCATCGTCCCCACCGCCCACCTCCCCTTCCCGCCCCGCCCCCACACTCCCCCTTCCCAACAATTTCCCCCCCTCCCCAGCATA
>NAJQ01000888.1:0-11735 GCA_005059865.1 Friedmanniomyces simplex
GGGAGGAAGTGGGGGATTCTGTGGTTTTTGTGGAAGGTCACGGAGGGGGACGGGGTGAAGGGGCCTGCTGGGGGGAGTGTTCATGGGGGGAGGAATGGGCCTGAGGAGGAGGGGGGGGATGAGGAGGCACAAGAGGAGGGTGGGGAGGATGAGGAGGGGGTGTTTGATGAGGCGTTTGCGCGAAAGGGGTTGCCGAGGGTGCCGAGGGGGGAGGGGACGAGGAGTCCTGGACTGCCGTCTATGCGGGAGAGGCCTGCACCGGGGCGGCCGAGACCGCAGCACCCAGTGCCTACGAGCGAAGCACCACCCGAGCAGAACGGAGGGACGGGGGGGATGGAGCCGTCGGAAGCAGCGCTCTTACGGGATCTGCCTTTTACGCTACAAGGCCTCGCTTCCACCCACCTTCCCTTCTCCGACAAGAACTCATTGAACCTGCCGCCTACGCTACCAGTACCGCTCATAGCCCTCCTCCATTCCCTCGCGGAGCCTTCACTCCTCTACCGGTCCTTATCTGAATTCGTCGAGTCCTCGGACGGAGGCCTCGTGGGCCAAAGCCTGCGTTCAGCGGTAGGCCAAGAACTACGCTCGTACCTCGGTCTGGTCGCTACACTGGAAGGTCAAATACGGCGAGCACTCGCGCAGCTAGATGACAGCTTGCCGCATGGCGGGCTGGGCAAGGCGGGCGTGACGCTCAAACGGTGCGTGATCTGGACGCGGGAGGCGACGCTCGGGCTGCGGCTTATGAGTTTGGTTGTTGAGTCTGCGAAGGGCAAGAAGGGCGGCGAACTCATCAGTCTGATTCACAATCTAGCCACGTCGCATGGTGATGCTTTTGTGTACACTTTCGCGGAGCGCTTGCTGGCCAGCATTACCCGGCCTTTCTACAACATGCTCCGCGCGTGGATTTACGACGGCGAGCTGGAAGATCCGTACCGGGAGTTCTTCGTCTCGGAGAACACAGACTACGAGGACAGCGGCGCGACGAGCGTGTGGGAGAACAAGTATCTGCTGAAGGACGCCATGATACCTTCGATTGTCACATCCGACTTCGCGCAGCGCGTCTACCTGATCGGGAAGTCGTTGAACTTCATCCGGTACGGTTGCCACGACAGCGCATGGGTAGAGTCCTACAGCAAAGACGCCTCCCGCGAACTAAAGTATGGCGACACGGCGAACCTGGGCCAGAGCATCGACGAAGCCTACAAAACCGTCATGGCGCGCCTCATCTGGCTCATGGAGACCAAATTTGCGCTCGCGGAGCACCTGGCGGCGCTGAAGAAGTACCTCCTCCTCGGCCAAGGCGACTTCATCGCCCTGCTCATGGAATCCCTGGCCTCGAACCTCGACCGACCCGCCAACAGCCAGTACCGCCACACCCTGACCGCGCAGCTGGAACACGCCATCCGCAACAGCAACGCGCAGTTCGACCCCCCCGACGTGCTGCGCCGCCTCGACGCCCGCATGCTCGAGCTCAGCCACGGGGAGATCGGCTGGGACGTCTTCACGCTGGAGTACCGCGTCGACTCGCCTCTGGACGTCATCGTCACGCCCTGGGCCAGCAAGCAGTACCTCAAGATCTTCAATTTCCTGTGGCGCGTCAAGCGCGTCGAGTTCGCGCTGTCGACCACGTGGCGCCGGGTGCAGACGGGAGCGCGCGGGGTTCTGGGCGCGGTGAGCGATAAGTTGGGCGCGGATTGGAAGAGTGCGCGGTTGGGGCTGGCGGGGATGGTGCATTTGGTCGATCAGCTGCAGTATTATATCCTGTTCGAAGTCATCGAGGCGAGTTGGTCGGGCCTGCAGAAGGCGATACAGAACCCGGCGTCGGGGACTGTGACGTTGGATACGCTCATCTCGGCGCACGCGGCTTACTTGCGCTCTATCACACGCAAAGGCTTGCTGGGCGGGGCGGGAGGGGTGGATTTCACGGCGCAGTTGCACGAGTTGCTGAAGCTCATGCTGAATTATCGCGACGCGGTCGATGGGCTGTACAGTTTCTCCGTCGCGGAGTTCACGAAGCGGCAGGAGATGTCGGCGCGCATCGAGACGCGCACGCGGGCGGGCAGGTGGGGTCTGACGGAGGCGGACGACGATGACGACGCGGCGTCGCCTGGCCATGCGAGAAGTGCAGGCGGCGGGAGACCGAGGAGGGGCGAAGGCTTGACGGACTCGCCTCACCCGCCCCTTTTACCGTTGGGTGGCGGCGGCGGGGGAGGTGGAGCGGACGGCGAGCGCAATATGCTGGAGCAGCTGCGGCAGCGTCTGCAAAGCCTGGAGGTCGACTTCAAGGCGCGGGTGAATGTGCTCTTGGGTGATCTGGCGTACCAGCCGGACGTGGACATGCGGTTCCTGGGCGTGGTGATGAACTTCAATGATGTGTACAGTCCAGCGAGGAAACGGCGGCATAAGGTGGAGAGCCACAAACAACCGCCGGCTGCATGAAGAAATGTGAGGAGGGGAGCTTGGAAGGACAGCCGGAGAATTGGTGTTTGGTGCCATCTGAGCTATTTTAGATACCCTGAGACGAGAGGACTGCCCTGGCACCCAAGAAGCTGCTCCCTGTTGACGGGATGCAAAGCATGCTCGGAATCAAGCTGTTGCTACTACTCCTCTTCATTCCCGCTCGTGTCCACACTCGTCGCGTCCGTGTCAGCAGATATCCTCGCTTCCACCACGTCGCCTTTCCACCTCTTCGGCGCGGTCTCATAGTACGTGTTCTTCGGAAAAATCTCGTCCAAGAAATCGTCGTCAAATATCTTCTTCTTCCCACTCGGCTTGGTCGGCAGGTTTCCAAAGTCGTACGCGTTCGCCGACGCCGGGTCGATCACCGAGCGATTGTGAGTCGTGGTAGGTATTGCGGCCCTCGGTAGCGGCGTGCCCCGATGAGCTCTGGTCGCATCCACAGCTTGTGAACTGACCGAGTCTGGACGCGATTGTTGATTATTGAGAGCAGAGCGCACAGTGGCGGGACCGCGGGATGAGTCCTACTCGCCCTGGCTTTCGCTACTGCTGTCGCTGCTGCTTTCGTCAGAAGACACTTCGGTTCGTGCTTTGCGCTTCCGGCGTTTGCTGGAACTCTTCTGAGTATTTTCGGTTGTCGTGTCCGCGTCTGTAGTAAAGTCTGGTCCGGCAGATTGGGGCGTAGGTTCGGCCAACACTTCGTGAGATTGCGCTGGTGTGTATGCCAGCTCATTGCCCAATAGTTCCACCAGTATCGCGTCGGCTCGCTTTCCGCGCTCGACGTCCCGGCGTATCTCCTGCAGCTGCTGATCGCTATACTCACTGCGCCCGCCACCAGCTCGATCGAGCGTATCGATCTCACGCTGCAACGCGGCCTCATACGCTGCTCTCCGCGCACCGCGGGACTCCATGCCTTCAATCTCGTCGCTCCTGCCTTGCTTGTCGAGTAGAGACTTGAGGACGCCTTCAGCGTCTTCAAGGACTCTCTGCTGCGCAGCGGCGCCACCGAGACCTTTCAGGTAGGCGAGAAGCGCTATGCCGTGGTTTGCTGGGACCCGGGACGTGTTGAAGAGGTTCTTCAGCAGATCCTTCTGCTTTTTCTTGTTGAACTTCCAGTCCGTCTTGTCGGAGTAGTACTGTTGCAGGTAGCGGATGTACTCCGGTTGTTCGTCCACCGGTGAACGTGCTGAGGGATCACTTTCGGGGCCCACTTGATCCGGGTCCTCGGCAGTGCGCTTTTGAGGCTTGGCTCTCTTCTTGGAAGGCTTGATCTCCGTTTCTTCCGACGGCTGAAGGAGCAGGGAAGTCTGGATGGCGGAGGTCTGCTCGGCCTCGGCAGCCGACCACTCTTCGAATAGTCGTTGAGCGCTGAAGGTGTCTTCAGTTTTGGTGTCGGGTGTAAAAGTCACAGACTTTCTCTGGCTTCCAGTGGATTCCTTCGCAGTATCGAGCCTGGTATGGCGAGAAGCTACGCTGAACACATGATCTGCGTCGTCACCATTCGGAGGGTGAGTGGTGCTGGAGTTGGCAGTGGGCTCTGAGTCTGGAGTGGTTTTTGCAGGAGTTTCGCGCGAGCCCGCTTTTTCCGGGAACGACTTATGCCTTTTCGCCGGCTTCAGTGTTGTTGGACCTTTGGGATCGTCTTCACCAGTGCGTTTTCCGAGCCGTGGACTGGGATGTGCTCGGTCCTTCGTCTCTGACGGCGAATGGATTGCAGGCTCGCCGGCGGTATCCTTGGCGTACTTCAGCTTCAGGCCCAGACGCTTCCAAGCAGGCACATGTTGCGTGGAGGATGTTGCTGCTGCAGGCATGGTCCGGTTGCTGAGCTTATGTACCTGTAGCGGCCGTGAGACGCTTGAGGTTGGATGTTCGTGGCGGAGAATTCAAAGTGAATGATATAACACTTCATGCCTGAGGCTGCAATATGATTCCTCCAAGCTTCTTAGGCGCTACTGAGCTTCGTACGCGTGCTCCAAACCGCTCTCAAACACGAAGACCACACCCAGCCTGCTGCATCAAGGCAGAACAAACTCATTCAGCAGCTCAAACCCGTGACACCTGTATCAAACGGTCGCATAGCCTGAACCCGCCAACACCGCCGCGATGTCCAGCAAGTCCTCCCTGAAGCGCGCAGATAATACGAGTTCCAGCTAACGACTGGCCCATCATACAGGCAGCGCGGGCTTCGATCGGCACATCACCATCTTCTCTGACCAAGGCCGTCTCTACCAAGTCGGTGCGTAGTCCAGCTCGTACGAAATGCGCCAGTCAGCTGCTGATACGAGCGGCGTGCCTAGAATATGCCTTCAAAGCGATCACCGCCGCAAACATCACATCCGTGGGTGTCCGAGGGAAAGACTGCGCAGTTGTCCTGTCACAGAAGAAAGTACCGGTATGTGATGATACCTTGGATCGAAGTCTGGATTGGTCGCTGAGATACGGGTGCGCTGCAGGACAAGCTGATCGACCCATCATCGGTGTCATACGTCTACCGACTGTCGCCGTCAGTGGGATGCGTCATGACTGGCTCAATAGCAGACGCGAGGGCATCGGTCTCGCGGGCAAGAGGAGAGGCGGCTGAGTTCAGGTACAAGTACGGATACGAGATGCCGTGCGATGTGCTGGCGAAGCGGTTGGCGAACATCTCGCAGGTGTACACGCAGAGGGTGAGTATTGTCGTGGTCGCACGGTGACGACAGACGAGGTGCTGAAGGGTGTTTTAGGCGTATATGCGACCGCTCGGCGTCGCGACCACCCTCATCTCCCTCGACTCCGAGAATGGACCTCAGCTGTACAAGTGCGACCCTGCAGGCTATTACGTCGGCTACAAAGCGACCGCTTCGGGACCCAAGGCGCAGGAAGCGCTAAACTTTCTCGAGAAGAAGCTCAAGAATAAGGACAACGCGGAGGGCAACTGGGAGGAGGTGGTGGAGCTCGGCATTGCGACGCTAAGCACGGTACTCAGCGTCGACTTCAAAAAGGGCGAATTGGAGATTGGCATCGTCGGTGGACCGAGAGCGGACGGTAAGGAAGGTACCGACCCGGGGTTCAGGGCGCTGACGGAGGAGGAGATCGACGAAAGGCTACAGGCCATGGCTGAGAAGGACTGAGCTTTCCTTCAGCTTGACATGGCCACGAGACGCGCACGCGAAAGAAAAGCTAAGGAGGCAAAAAGGACGACCGTCGTCATGAGCATGCAGCGGAAGCGTGGTGTGGCTGGAAGGGCCATGTTCGGCGTCCCCGATCCCCGCACCTGATTGGAGCGCGTTTGTACTAAATCTAACTTCAGCTTCACCATGCTTTTGCTGCGAACTGTATCATAGCGTGGGAGGAATGGACCCGTGATTACCAGCTCTCGCACGGTAACCGCAGCATAGGGATGTACTATGCTTTGCGATCGCATGTGGCCATTGGCTGCACTGTCGACCGCCTCGATCCCCGCCGCCATGCACCATCTACCGGTACGCTAAGCTCACGCCTCATGGCGCCCACAAGATACACGACTCACTCTCGCTGCCTCACTGATGCAAGCGCAACCGAGCAGCACGATGCTCCTGCAGCTCAGCATCATGACATGGCCAATGGCGAAGCCTCCACCGCCGAAGAGCCGTATGTCGGTACTGGAGCCTGTCTTGATACCGACAGCGTCATACCGCAAACGACTTACCTCAGTCACTGTGGCTTGCTTTCGGCTGCCTGAGCAAGCACGGGTTCACCACGGTCATTAAACTATGACTCTACCAGCGCTCACTCAGACAGTCGGTGACGTTCGTACCGCGACCATCCAGCTGCCCCTCCCTGACTAGGTCACCGTCCCCCCAGGCCGCGGAACATGCGCTCCATCACCGTCGAGCGGAGTTCTAATCTCATCAGCGTCCAGAACATGCATGCCCTTCCAACGTCTCTGGACCACTGAACCCGCTGTCTGCCTCTTCCAAGACGCTGGCTGAGGCAAGCCACACGATAATGCGACCTTCAGGATGCTGAATGAGAGATTGGAATCGGAGCAGGACGACGACTTCAAATACCGGCCTGCCCGGTGGCCAACCGGTCAGGCAATACCCAGTTCGAGCAATTGCGCCGTGGGCTTGTCTGTCGCATCCTTCGTCGTTTTCGTTACCAGTTCCAATCGTGCCTGCCAAGTCTGTCAGCTCGCTACACCCTTCCTTATCTGGGCATACCCGCGCGTTTCCTTCACCATGGCAGACGGCCGTTCGTCCCTCCATCACACCCCAGCTTACACGTAGCGGCAAAGCCGAGGCTGACCGGTGTGTCCGATTAATAGTCAATCTAGCGCGAGCTATGCGCGTCGCGGAGATCATGAACGACTACCGGAACATTCAGAACTTCATGGCCGCTATCCGGGCGAGCCCGTCCGCCGAGGAGTACAACGAGGAAGGCTACCTTGTCCTTCGACGATGCGTGGCAGAAGCGCAGGCGCTACTGGCCCAGCCGTTCCAGACGCTTAATACGGGACGTGGCGATGAGGAGCATGACAAGATGCACCTGCGGAGGTATCGATCGTTACCCAGCCTGCCTTTTGATTCTCGGGCAGATGACACTGACTCTCAACGGCAGGATCATCGTCGACGCTGCGATGCGGCGATTCCGGGCCCAGAAGATCTACCTCCGGGCAACGGCCGCACTGCGATGGGTAAACTCGCGAGCCGCGGTCCTGCAGGGCCAGAAGCCACATGCCGGACATGCCCCTGCCCTGCAGCAGATCCGCAATGTCTTTCGAGCGGTAAGTCTCGCCTGTATTGAAGCGCCAGGCAGGTCTGATTCGGATCGTAACAGGAACTCGCATCCATTACGGATCAACGTGTCGAGCTTTCACTGCGCTCCGCGGACTCCGCGGCGGGCAAGTGGCTGCAAGAGGATCCCAGTCTGCAGCATATCCAACGCATGGCTGGGGTGGTGTGCAGCAGCAATGGTCGCTGAGCATGACGCCCCCATGACCCATGTTTTCTTTTGGCCTGGTGCCGTCCATTCTGTACGACTAACCTAACGGCGAGCCCACCGGCTCTTCGCAGAGGTGTCGCTCGTTATAACGCTGAATTGCGTCCTGGCGACGACTTCACAGCAAAGGCAGGCGGTGTCGAATTTGGTAATCTGGAATACTAATGTAACATTATAAAGCCGTAACATCATACACCCGAGCCTGCCATTGCGGCCTGTTGATCTCTGTTTATCTACGCCTTGTCCGTCCGTCAACCCCAACCCACCGACCTCGATATCATGGTATCACGCAGCCAGCATTGAACGAAAAATACGCGCCAAACAGCCCGCAACGCCAAAGCAGTCCCCAACGACCAAAGCAAACCCTCCCAAACAAAGGCCCAAAGGCAGCTCACGGCGACTTCCTCCCCGGCGACCTCTTAGGGATCTCCGCCTTGTGCACCTCGCGCATATGATCGACCATCTTGTCCTTCCGCGAAAACCCGTGCTCGCCTTTTCGGTGACAGCCGGGGTACTCGCAGTCCACGCGCTGCAGCGTCTCCGGGTTATGCACGACCTGGACGTGGCGCTGCAGGTCGGCGTAGCGGGCGAAGTTGCGCGCGTTGGCGCACTGGGCGTAGAGGCAGACGTACTGGCCTGTGGTGGGTCTGGGAAAGGGTGTTAGTTGGTGGGTACATTTTTCCTTTGCGCAGGTGTGTTGAGGGAGGGGAAAGTACTTACGGTCGTGGAGCTGGTTCGGAGTAGTATTGTTGGCTTGGCGGTTGTTGTCGTCGAGGCTGGATGGATTGGATCGGGTATTGTTGCCTGACTGACGGGTATGGTTGATAGGGGGAGCATTGCATCGACATCTTTGCGGATCGAGTTACTGGACGACCAATGTTGGAGTGATTGGGACCGTTGCAGGTAAGTGTGAGGATCGACAACCACAGACTGATATCGTGCTTTGAGAGGGCTTCAGTTGCTGTTAAGCTTGTTACACTTTCAGTATTCTCATTGCACTACATCGACGCTATATATACAAGCTTGGAGAGAAGGCATCGCGAAGCAGTAAGCGTCCTCACCACTTGGTGCAAAACGACCGACGCCGCCCATTGCCCGCGCCCTGTATAGACGGCAGCGAGCACTCTTGGGCGGCCTCTGCTTGGCTACACTTCGAGGGCGACAACCACGATGTACTTCGGAGCCGAGGACACAGGTGCTACCTGCCATTGGAATAGCGAGGCGCTCGGTATCGATCAGCCTGATATGAAGCACGATCTGTAGATGGCATGCCGTGGAAGGAGGCCGCCCTTTCGACATGCCCAAGACGGTGACCCGAAGTGTGTTTCGATACGTGAGGAATGGCGACGATGCCTAGAAGAGGCGCCGTCGGGAAACGAGCCGCAGTATATAGTTGTGGCAGGTGGACACATCGCCAGCACCCCATTCGGCGAAGAGTTCCAGGAGACGCATATTAATGAAGCTGCCTTGTAGGAGTAGTCGAAGCACTGCCTCTTTCATGAGTCACTCCGAGGGCGACGCAAGGCGACTGTTTCAGATTAGCCACACACACGTGATGCTCTGTGGGCATGATGGTATGTTCTGGGAAAGGCGTGCCTTGCTAAGGTATCCATGACGGATGTGGGTGTCGCGGCAGGTTTTGAAGCCTTTCCGGACGAGAGTTGCCTCGTTTTGCCTTCTGCCAAGCCTCGCGCTTACAAGCCGTGAACTGAGGCTGCTTGAGGCCGCCCGCTAGGAGACCAGCCGGTAAGAATGAACAAAGACCTTCTGGCTCGGATCCCCGATAAATACACGAGCTACATTTCCTGCCCTGGTCTCCCGATGAACATCGCATGTGTCGATGCCTTCACATGTCCACCCGACCGTATCCCATCGATCTCGCACATGATTAGCCGTCCAAAATGTGCCCGTGTTACTGTACAGCTGTAGACCGCCGCTCACCATCTCGCCCTTCCCTTTGCCTCAGGGCAGAACTCGTACTTGGGACCGCAGAGCGCAATGGTAGCTTAGCGCGGCTTCGGGCCCCAGCCCTCGAAGTCCGACTTCGTGAGTTCGTGGAAGTCGCCTTGCTCCGCAGTGTCAGCGACGAGTGTAGTGTCACCGGTCGTATCAATGTCCGTCCCGTCGGTCGCATCGCCCTCGCTCGCCGTGCTGTCGGTTGCCGCCTCGCCGGGAACCGTTTGCTCGTGTGGAGTGGCAGCGGGATCCGTCGCGAGCTTGGTCACTGGACCCATGCTACGCAAGAAGGCTACGTGAAGGTCAGCCCTGTTATTAAAGATGGCGCTGTCGCGTTAGTCGCTGCCTGCTTACCGAAGCTCAGAGGTCGCAGACCTAGCACCTCCGCCACCGTCCGAGGCAGCTTGTCCGCAGCCGCCGCCTCGATGATGTAGATCGCAGCTGCGGTTGCGGTGAGCATGCCCACGGCTGAGTACAGATACACACCGGAGAGAAGGATGGGCGAGCCGGCAGTGTTTGAATGGACGTCCAAGACCGCGGTAGCCAGGTGCGTCAAACCAGTCACACAACTGAGTACCAGAGTCGTCTGAAGGAGAGTGGTACCGGCCGGTTTGAGGGTGGCGATGAACCGGATAGTCGCGGGGCCGTACTTGCTGACGAGCCTGCTGGCAAAGACGGGGACGATAAGGAGGATCGGGACGATGAGCGGAACATACATGGTCCCGGTAAGGCAGTCGGTGGAGCTCATCATGGTGTTTTTGCTGGTCGTTAGTTCGAGGGGTCCGAGTTGTGAGCCTCGTGGCGGTATTGCCGGATGGTTGGTCAAGTGATTTGGGATCTGGAGGAAGCTAGGGAAAGGGGGAAAAGCACTTGATCATATACTTCAATCGACGGGGTTGAGATGTCTGTGTGCCGTATAGCCAGACAAACGTCAAGACAAGTATTGTTTGTCCCAGATCAAGCTCATCACCAGCTGCGGTCTCACACCAGCTGTGTCTCGCTGGTCTTTGCCATGAACGAAGGGGCGTGAGACGCTGGGAGGCTGGGTGGGTGAATGGAGATGATGCCCGAGCGAGACAGGTGTCTGAGTCCCTTCGAGGTCTGGTCTGGATACCTAGGAAGCTGCGGTACTCCCCTTCCAAGCTTTGCCATTGGTATACTCTAGGGAGAAGGTAGTCTAACAGGATGGTACCACGCGTCGGCGTGTGCTCTCTTTGCCCCGTGAACGTCAGTCGCCGCTTCGAAATGAGTGCCAATGCTTCCGAGATGTACGTGCTCCAGGTGACCAAGGCTGCTGTGCCTTCCTGAATGGTGAAGGATCTGCATCGGACGTCTATGTGGTGAGTTAATGAGTGTTGCTGTTGATAGGGGAAGCCGGAAATACGGCTTGTGTTTATCCGGGGCTCCCCCGCGACCCCGCCGCCGCGTTTCGTCTCGTGCAAAACGAGCAGGCGCCCGAACGTCACACCTCGGTTCAAAAGAGCACCACGTCCTGCGTGAACGGTACCTCCAGTCTCCAGCAGCACCTCAGAACTCTCTTTCTCCGACATGTCTGTCTTGCGGCCACTGACCGCTCGCTCCTTTGCATACTCCTCGACCTACATATCACCCCTCGCATCGACAGCGCGATCCTTCCCTAGACCCGTAGCAGCCAAACTCCAGCAGCGACGCAGTATGGCGTCCCAAATCCCCAAGATCAAGGTCAAGAACCCGGTCGTGGAGCTCGATGGCGACGAGATGACCCGGATCATATGGCAAGACATCAAGGACAAGTTCATCCACCCCTACCTCGACATCGACCTGAAGTACTACGACCTCGGCCTGCCCTACCGAGACGAGACGAACGATCAGGTCACCTTGGATGCCGCGGAAGCGATCAAGAAGTACAGCGTCGGCGTCAAGTGCGCCACCATCACGCCCGACGAAGGGCGAGTGGAGGAGTTCAAGCTCAAGCAGATGTGGTTGAGTCCCAATGGTACGATAAGGAACCACCTGGGCGGGACGGTGTTCAGGGAACCGATTGTGATCCCCAGAATCCCGCGGCTGGTGCCGGGATGGAAGAAGCCCATCGTGATTGGCAGGCACGCATTCGGTGACCAGTATCGGGCCAAGGACCGCGTGATCGAAGGACCCGGTACCCTGGAGATGGTCTTCACGCCGAAGGGCGGGCAGCCGGAAAGAATCAAGGTCTTCGAATTCGACGAGCACCACCAAGGTGGTGTCGCGCAGACGCAGTACAACACCGCCGAAAGCATCTCCGGGTTCGCTCACGCCTCGTTCAAGCATGCCCTGAGCCTCGGCTACCCGATGTACTTGACGACCAAGAACACCATCTTGAAAAAGTACGACGGCCGCTTCAAAGA
>NAJQ01000889.1:0-11708 GCA_005059865.1 Friedmanniomyces simplex
ACCCACGTGCACACTCAAGTTATCAGTTGGCAAGTCTTCTTCGCCTTTCAGAAGCCAGAAGGCGACTTTGCCGCAAGCAAAGATGTCTGCTCTCTGGTCGCAGGGTTCATCTTCAGCACACTCTAGTGACATGAACGATGGTGTGCCCTGAACACCGCCTGGCAAATCGTCCAAAGTGACTTTCCGCGCATGTGTGAAGTCGGACAGCTTGCAGTAAAAGGCTGTGGGATCGTTGTCGAAGACAAGGATGTTCTCCGGATTGATGTCGCGGTGAATAATGTTTTGTTTGTGCAGGTACTTAAGCCCAGCAAGAACCTGGCCAGTAACAGTTCGGCACATATCTTCGTCGACCCTGGTCAAGAAGACGTTGCGGAGCGTTCCGTGCGTTGCTAGCTCAAGTGCCAACAAGGTCGCGAACGGTGCAGCATCGTACACTGCAAAATCGACGAGCCGAACGATGTTGACGTGTTCCAGTTCCAGCATGATCCTGAGCTCATTTTCCTGGAGCTCGCGGTTTGAGCGGCGTTCGTTCGCGATCGCACCGTCTCCAATAATCTTCACAGCCACGGTTTAATAATCAGTGACTCGACTACGTGCCTTCCGCACAGTCGAGTACCGTCCAACGCCCAAGACTGTATTGAACAGCTTGTATACGCCTCCGTTCTGCCATGGTATGTCCTGCAGTGTACTCCAGTCAGTGAGCTTGTGACTGAAGCGAGGGGTGTCCCTTCGCAACTTCTTGAGCCTCCTGAGACCGAGAGCTTCAGGATCCTTGCGACGAGCAGCTCCAAGCTTACTCAACACGGCTGGTTCGAAGCGACGGTCTGCAGAAACGATGTCGAAAACGACCAGTCCAACTTTGAGCTTTTCAGCCAATCACTTCCACCGGCATGTGGACACAAGCATGCCGCAAGCTAGACGACGGCTGCATGGACCGAAGCCTCATAGTCAACACGACAAAATCTTCTCCTCTTTCACCTCAAGGTGCGTCTACTGCTCTAAGCAAATCCCCGCGTTGACTTATCGTGGTTGTTGTAGGCCTGTACGGTTGAGTCGCCACTTCTGCGTGATCGAGATGCCGCTCGATCTTCCAGGTGACATGCTCACGAACTCTTCAACGTCTCTCGAAGCAGCTATCACAGACGTAAACGGAGATGGCTGGAGTAAGAGCAGGGTTTCATGCGGAGTCTCTCTTCAACGCCCTATGTTACTCCGGACCATGAGAAGAGAAGAAGCATTGGAGCTGAAAACAATGGCTGTGGGATGAGATGCATCTGATGCTCGGTGCCCATATCCATGGGCCAACACCATGTGCTCTGAAGCAATGCTCGCTCGCTAAGACCCTCAGACGACGACAAGTTTGAAGATGGCAAGCTTAGTAGGCCAGCGATGAGTGGTTGCTGCGGTGGTTGTCCTTGTTGTACGATGTGGTCTTCAAGACCTTGTTGTGCCTTTACGTCGCAAAAGGCCGTCGTCGTCATCGCTTGCCGTTGCTTCTCATCCAGCTCGAATGACTGGCTTTCGGGCGAGGACGGCATTGACTCGTTGTCACCCTCACCATCCGAACTGTCGTCCATGAGCTCCGGCGGCGAATGCCTCGAGCTCGGTACACGCATGAGAGCGTGTTGCTCATCATTCTCCTCATCCTCATCAGAGTCATCGTCGAGCTCGACAACGGACGACTCTATCTGGACTGGCGGCGATGCGAAGTTGCGGCCCGAAATGTTGTAGGCCTCGTCTGCATCTTCGTCGTTAGCGGAGCCAGCGGCGCTCTCGTCGTCAGATTCCTCCTCATCTTGCTCCGGGATGGTTTCTTCCCAATGGATGTAGTTCGGTCGCTCGGTCTTAATTCTGTTCTGATGAGATTGCGTAAACCAAGCATCCTGCTCCCTCTCGGCATCTGCGAGATCGAGCATCAGGGTGTCGAGAAGATTGGCGTGGCCGACCAGCCACCTCAGGTTGTGGTCTTCACGGTTGGTCTCACGGCCCAGCTTCGACCTGGCGGTCGAGGCGACGTCGTAGGTTTGCGTGAGAGACATCTTTTGCTTCTTTGCTGGTGGGATGGTCGGTGATGTCTGATAAGTAGCCTTTGCTGCGACTGGCTCGAAGTGAGACTGGAGCCTGAGGTGGGAAGACATGGTTGTTATATTCGTCGACAACGAGTCAAGCTATTGATATGACAGAACTGCGCTGCCTGAGTCACACCAGCCAACAAGGTGTGGGGGTGTTGTAGGCTTAAACTCTTGTTTCAGTGGGCCGAAGTCGCTGCCGCGGATGTTTATGGGCAACTGTTGTTGAGGTGTGTTCTTGCTTGTTTATCTGATTAAGATTGAGATTGAACGAGAAGATCAGTCGAGGATCGAGGAGCAGTAAGGCATTTTTGTGTATTGTCCTGCGCCCACTGCTTGAATCCATAATCCGCAAGCTCCGCAGCTAACGGCAGCGCTGTACACAACCCACAAATGATAACCCAACCACTTCCCACTCCCCACTTGCCAACGACCGATCATCAGTTCGTTTCCGTGGACAAGATGTCGGGATGCGGAACGCGATGCGGGAAGGTCAGGGACGGTGGCAGGAGATTGTCATATCAAACAAACGATGTTACGCAGCAAGCATTTGTCGTCAGCCTGCATCATCCGAAGCAGCCGTGTCACATAATCTAGGTTCACGTTCGTCCGCGGAAGATGCCGCGAGCAATACGTAGGCTTGTTACTGCATGCAGAAGCCAGTTGCACACTTGGCCTGCACATTAACGATTACCTGGACGATCTCATGTGAAGTCGCAACCAGGTCGAGAGTCGCACAATGAGATTCCGCTAATCTCCGGGCGGGAACTACGGCTGGACCTGCTGACTTCTCGGCTCAAGGTCCGCGCTTGAGCCGCTTCCTTCCAGGCCGTTGTTCAGCCACCTAAAGTTTCGACACAATTGTGCCACGAGCACGCCACGACATGGACCCAAAGCGCTGGAACGGCCAAATGGCAATCTTAACGCAAGCCCCCCCGGGTACTGTTGAGCCGACCGCTTTAAATTCGAGCAGAAGTCGGGGGCTGCTTCAGCTGGCTTGGTATAAGCATGCAGCACGCCCAAAAGCAAATTACCAGGTACGAACCCTTCTCGAAAGGCTCACATGGGAATTCGCAAACCCAACCGTGCTGAGGCTGTTTCTTCCATACCGCCGGCGCAAAATACCGCTCTGGGACGGTCATTCCGCCTCTGGCGTCGACTAGCACCTGTCGCTAACAAGAACACACACGAAATTCCACATGAAGCTTAGAGATAGGCTTTTGGACGGGCTGTACACATTCCTGTATGCGCTTATTCAATACCTCGTGTTGAGCGGGCCCGGCAGAGCGGCTCGCTTCCTCGAGACTTACATCAATAATACTATACGTAGGCTAAGGCGACTACTGCGATACTCTGTACGGTTTACGATCCGACGATGTGCAAAGCTCATCAATCTGTGGTGGCCTATGCGGCATGATAGGGGCGTGTTTTGTAATCACATATTTACTCCTATTGGCGGCACCTACGATCGGCTTTTAGGGACGCAGTTCCAGACCCGGATGTCAGCTCGGGCAACCTTGCTAACCTTTTGGGTGAGCTGCTGAGAAGCCGCGACGGTCTGACTGCGGTGGACCATCGTACCCGCAAGCGCTCGGGTATGCAACATATAGGCCCTGAGGTTACTGACCGGAAATGGGAGGCCCATTCATCAACGGGCGTCGCCCCAGAGTGGGCATGCCCCACATTAAGGTTAGCGATTGAGGCTGTGCAAAGAGACGCGCCTGGAGAGGCGTTCCGTCCTGCCACCAACGGACTTGCGCGGTGCAACCGCAGCAGCATACTGCCGCCAATGGAAAACGTCGTTGGCCTGTATGGGCGCTTAAAGTTTGGCTTCTCACCCTTCCTAGACGTGGCAGCAAAGGTCTACTGCTCACGAGAGCCTGACGCTCGACGGGGTGATGCGTGAGAGGATAGGGAAATAGTCGAGATGCCTTCGGCTGCTGCCGAGACATGGGGGAGCAGAATGCGTGAGAGGTACGAGCAGGCAAGGCTTTCCAATTACGATCCACAGGATGACTCGATGAAAACGCAGCGAATAGGCTCGGTCAGGTGTTTACAGTCCGGTTACGCACCAACGCCCACGTCCAACTCCGGGCGCGGCGGCAGCCTCCCACCAGACATGTCGAACTGCTCATCACTGGCCTGCGACTCCAGCACAATCCTTCTCCCTCGCGGCACCATGACTTGCTCGTACTCGCGCAGAGCCTGCTGCACGTCTCCGCCAGCTTGAGCGGCCTTGATCAGTGCTGCACCGAGATCGCAAGCATCCTGCAAAGCTGTATTGGCGCCCGTGCCTCGGAAAGGAACCTAACCCTCGTGGTTAGCTCGCTCGCAGGGACCTGAGGTGTTGCTGTTTGGGAAAGCCTACCATGGAGTGCGCAGCATCTCCCAACAGCGTCACCGGCCCCTGAAACAGTGTCTCGACAGGTAAGACAGTCTCTAGCAGCTTGATCGGCGGCGTCTGCATACCCTCTGCGCCCGTCTTCTGCACGGCCAGACGGAAGTAATCCGGGAAATGCTCCGTCCATTTGGTGGCCTTGCGATGTAGCTCTTGCGCGGTCGCTTCCTCGGACCACGCATGCAGCCCGTCGCCTTCTTCGCTCTTCCACGCAACCGCCCACTGCCAGCGCGCTTTGCCGTCCGCAAGGTATTCCGCTAGGACATCGTAGGCTCTAAGTCCGGGCTCGCCGATAATAATACCCGTATTCGCTTGCTCGAGCACGGGCGCATACTCCTCAGCCGCAAGGACGACGTTGCCGTGCAGAATCACGTACTGGCTGGGCGTCGACTTGAAATCCGATAGCAGCTGGCTGCGGACACGACTATTCGCGCCGTCTGCGCCAACCAATACGGTGCCGTGAACAATGCTCCCATCCGTGAAGTTCACCGCTACACCATCGCTGTCACGCTGGAAGCTAGCGAGACGCTTGCCGTACTGCACGACTAGGTGCCGGGACAAGGTCCGCCGGAGCAGCACGCGCTCAGCGCTGATGAAGTCCGCTTTTCCCGGTTCTTGGAGCGGAGACTCGAGGGCACCGAGACTTTGGTGCGTCTTGCTGTGCACGAAGGCGTAGCCATCGGGTTTGCCGACGGCGAAGTTGGGGCTGGCTTGCTCGAGGAAATCCAATTCGTCTGGTAGAAGGCTTCGAAGGCTCGGAAGGCACCTACTCACGTCGATGAGCGGATCTCTCTTTGACTTGCTTAGCATCATCACGTACTTGTCTAGACCAACACTCCATCCCTGATTCCGAGCCCCATCATCGCGCTCGAAGACCTCGAAGGCGAGGCCTCGCTTCCTTAGGATCTGGGCGAGGGCTAGGCCCGCGACGCCGGCACCTATGATCAACACCTTGAAGTCTGCTGCTGGAATACTATCCATGGCGTGTTGGGGGCGAGGGTTGACTAGGAAACGCTGAAGAAGACAGCAAGAATCTCTAACGGTCGCAAGCTTACTTATCCCGCCTTTTTATGTCCGGTCCATAGCATACTTGAGCTGAGCACATCTGCCATCCTACCCGCAGAAGAACGGGACAACGGGCATGTTGTAACCCCATTAGGAGATGGATTAGGGTTTGGTTTGGGCTGAATTCTTGCTCAGACTTGTGCAGCTTCAAATCCCAGGACATCCGCCTTTTAGATCGAAGGACTTGAATGGCGGTAGCATGGTTGAGCTTGCGCGGGCCGGCAAGTTAGGAAATTCGAGCAGATGCCTCTTTTGGCCACACATGGTTGGAGCTGGATGGCGCACCGCCTAAGCGAGTCACTAACAGGGTCATACAGATCAGCTCCGTACTCCCCTACAGCTAAACGCGCTTCCTAATGCTCGTATATATAAGGTAGCCTAACTTCCGCCTGGCTTTCATTACACTCACCGCTTCCGTACAATACCGACACACGTACCCACTACGCCCTGCGGTCTCAAACGTTGCTTTTTCCCCTTTGTTTTGTACTTTCTAGACACAAGATGTACGGAATAATGCCTCGCGCTGCTACCTATAGCTATCCTGCATACCCAGTCCAGCCACCACAGAAACACTACCTAACAGCACATAGCACAAGCAGCGTTTTCAGCGCTAGTGCAAACCCCAGTGAAGACTGGACGAAGATATCAGACCTTGCGGAGCGACGAAGAATACAGAACCGGATCGCTCAGCGTATTTGCCGTAAGTCCGGTTTGCAAGGCTACACAATCAATGCGTAGACTAACAGTCTGCAAGGTAAGAAACTGAAGATGCGGCTTAAGGATCTGGAGGGAAGGGCAGGTTCGAGTTCAGTCTCGTAAGAGCAGAAGCTCGAGGAGTTGGCGGACCCCGACACGATCCCGTCAAGTCGGCCCTCCCAAAGCCCTGCGTTCAGGACACGATCGAACAGCAGTCAAATTGCTCGAGATCGAACGCCTGAAATCCATCAATACCATGTGCTTCCGAGCAGCGACTCGTGGATGTTCCAACTAAGCTACACACGGCAAATGTCAACACCACCACCTCGGTTCTCCTTCGCTATGGCAGCAACCACTACAGCGATAAACCACGGCTCCTACCAAACACCCGCCTACTGCAGTACACCTGGCGCCAGCGTGGACATCCCTCCGTATCCGCAAAACCTTCCATCCGTCGACCAGAGCTACGTGCATAGCTTGCCAACGCCACCAACGGTCATCAAAACAGAATGGGATAATGAGATGAATCCTTTCGCCGCCAGCTACTCCAACCTGACACGCTAGGACGCATCTTCTGCCGAGCCGTACCCATAAGTCAGTACCACGGAGCCTTAAAATCCACCGTTCCATCGCAGCTACAGTGCACCGACATGGCTTTCGAACTTTAGCTAATGCTAGCACAGACGCCTCCGTTGGTCTGATTCATTCGATCAATCGCAAGCCGGTTTACCGTCTGAGTCGATCGCGTACTCTTCGCAAGTCCAATCCTATGCCGAGTCCACAGTGCATCTTGTACAGTTCACCAATGCGTCAACTCGCATCGTCAGGCTGTGGGCCGCATAAAGATGGTAGTGGGGTGCAAGAGGACCGGTCGGAACGAGCCTCTGCCATTTAGTCCTCGCCATGGAATCGAAACACAAAACACGCAACCAACTATGCAATCTGCTCCTTGATCTTCATTGCTGTCCCTATCGGGAAGTCGATGCGTTGGGCTTGTTCAGCCTCGGTTCCACTTCGCGCCGCAACGTGGATCTGCCTACGCTAACACGCGGCCATTAGGTGAGTGCAATCGCCGTAAGCTAGTGCTTACTGCAATCATCCTGACCTAAATCTCCAAGCATTGGCATGGCGGCATCTACGCAATGTGTTGCGTAATGTATATTGTATAATTTGACGCGGCCAATGCCCTCGTAATGGTGACTGTATCCGTACAGCACTCCTCGTACGGTACCACTGGCCTCTGCGATGGAATCCGGCTTGTTACTCGCTTGCCGCCGCTCTGCTTACAGGAGCCGCAGATCGCCATAGATTTGCCAGTGATGACCATACCAGTGCTGTTTGACTGAGCAGTTTCCAATTTGGCCTGCGGCATGTGCGTACGCTGGTGCCAAACGTCCAAATTGGCTGTTGAATCGTGCGGAACCTTGGAGGAGTGAAGAGCCATTTCGTCGGCCTCAGCCTCGATTAGCAATGGATCGCGTGAGGTCAGTGCCAAATGCGGCAGCTTGTTGTGTACGTACAACTCCGCGATCACTTGATCCTTGGTAAACAGCACTTGTTCGTCGTTACGATGAAATAGACCTTTGATACGAAGAGTCTCTGCACTCAGCAGATTGGCGACCAAATTTGGTACCCACAGTACCTCATTGATAGTGACTGTGGCAGCGCCGTCGGAGCCTTTCACGGCCAAAGTGACTGATCCAATTGCCATAGCGCGGATCTTGCCATTGCCGACTTGAACAACGACGTCGATTGGCAGGAGATTGTCATTCAAGTCCTGGTGCCGAGTCATGTACGCAGAGCAGCCGGAATCCATTATCCAGCTCCTGTCGTTCTCGGCGGCGGTGAGGGCTTTGATGGAGTCCTCACTCGCGAAGAAGGTGTGGTGAGTAGCAGTAGCCGGCTTTGGCTTGTCGCCACTGGCCCTGTCACTCTTGTCCTTCTTCAGCTCCGGATGGAGGCTGAAGCAACGATCGTCGCGATGGCCGTTGTTTGCAGTGTGAGCAAGTGAACTGCTGGCCAACGCCATCCGGCTTAGGCTTGCCAGCCTGACCGTCAGCCTGACGCTTAGCCTTGTGGTTGTTGTTGCCACTGCTGCCTTTCCCAGATTGGCCCTTGCCAGTGCGTGCGAAATTGGCAGCAGCCACATCCTTCTGAGCCTTGTGCTCATCAAGGAGGTTGGCAATAAGGGTCTCAAGTGATGGCATCTGATCAGCGTTCGTGAGGTCGCGCATGCCTTGACGCACTGTTGCCGCGACTTCTCAAAGAACGGACTGATCTGCATGATGAACTGGTAGGCGGCGATACGCGGATCGATTTTGAGGTCGGTTTCGTCCAGCGCTAGGAGGCAGCCACGGTAATATAGGCATAATTTCTAACAAGTGGAGAAGACAACTTTCCGAGGTATGACAGTCGTTTGTACTAAGCTAACCTCGACCCCAACCCACAAGGACTATGTATTGCTACGAGCGAGATCTGTGCCAAAACCGAACGCTGTTGCTGATACCCCTTAAAGCTAATGACTCTGATATATCGCGCTCCCGCCCTTGCCTAGCAGTGTGGAAGCCGGTAGAAATGTATCAGTTGGATGAGCCGCATGTAGCTGTGGCTACAACTCCTGCGTAACCGTTCGCGCTCAGAGAGACGTAGTGATTGGCGTAGTAGTAGTTGTTGTCGCGCAAAAATGCTGCGCTCGAGCCAGCTGCGGCCATGGTCGAGGAATAGTCCGCGTCGGCGCTCGAAGTCAGAGAGCTATAGACGCTCATGATCTGCGATGCATTCATGTTCGTGTTGATGGCGGTGTTTGCGTTTGTAGCAATGCTCGTCGTCCCTGGAGTGCACGCTGCAACCGCAGTAGAACTCGACGATGTCATTGTCCCAGTTGGCTGACTCGTAGAGAGATAGGACGATGGAGTCCATAGCGCAGAGCTGCCTGTTGCGAACGCAAGGATGATGTAGTTTGCGATATTTTTCATCTTGCTGAATCGAGTATTTGCAACGGGAGATTGACGAGGTTATTGAGAGCCTTTGGTGTGTAAAAAGTCAATAGAAGCGGTTGGCTTCGCGTATCAGCCCTGACTTATCGTAGGACTGCACGTAGCGGACGGCTCCTCGTTATGTTGATCCAGCCGCAATATAATCCTACAGGAGTTCCGTGAATAGTGGTCATGGTGTACTTAGAGGGGAGTTCATCTCCCTCTCCCTGACCACTATTCAACAACTGTTACACGCTTTCCCATCTTTCTTGATACCAATCACCATCCACTTACAGAACGCGTTAGCACGATTTGTATTTCGTGCTTGAGAACCACGACGTACTACAAGAGCCCCTGCTTCTGCAACTGCTTCGAACAGTCTACTACTCCCTCAAGCGAACGATGCAGCTCCATTCGTCGCTATTGCTCGCCTTGACGGTCTGTGCAACGACGACATTTGCACAGATAGGGTCGTCGCTTCCGGCGTTGGCCCCCATTGCCCCGAATACTCAGTCTTGCCATGCTACCGACAATGTGTTCTTCACGACCTACAGGGTACAGATCGGTCTTCTCTTCGGCGGTGGTGCAGGCTGCAGCGCCATTCAACAAGACCTCCTGGGCAATGTTGAGATCACTGGTTTCGATTGTCAGGATGATGGAAACGGCGACACCCAACTCCAATTCAACGCTCCCTCTCTTTTCGATTTTTCCAAGCAAATCAACGGCTCTCTCGATTCGCTCAGTCCTGCGTTGACCGACTTCAACTGCCCTGCGTTCTGAAGCAGTCAATGGGCAACCGGGGGTCGGACTCTTGCACCACTTCGGGAATGTGATGGTCGGAGGAGTACTCTTTGCGTAGTTAGCTGTGAGGTCGTTGTGATGCATGCGAGGTTGAGGTGGAGAAGCTGCAATCTGGGACCACGCTGTACTTAGCCGGAGGTAGCAGCGAGACTTTCGTTAGGCGAATAGCTTGCCAGGAGAACGGGCTGCCTTCGTCGATGGTCCAAATGCATGTACGCAGTGGCGATCGCCATGTGTTCACTTTCTCACTCAGCAATCCGTAAGGCTGGGATGCCAGTGTTGCATGCCGGAAACGAACATGTATCGGGATGCGCTTGGCCTGAGGCATTACGGCGCACAGGCCACTTTCACTTCTGCCGCTGCAAGTCGCGTCTCCCGCCGCCCAATTCTCTGAATTAACAACTATGTCTATATCTGTTGAACTGAGAGAGTTATAGCTGCTTAAGGTGAAGGGGTACATGTTCAACACCTCCGCTTTCCCCGCTCGGGTACAGACTTTTTCCTTGCCACTGTACTATCCTCACAAGACTTTCACTGCATTGCAGTAGCGCGTGCAGGGATCACTACGGCGCGGTCACCGGTTCTCCCCAGTGTCACCGTGCTCCCCGGGATCGCTGCGCCCCCAAGGCTGCCCATGTCTTGCTCCACCCTCCGGAAAGGGATCGCTATACCCAAGCAATTGCCCACCTGGCATGCGGCACAGGTGTGATAACCCGCAGGCTATGGTGTTCGCTCACAGCCACTCAGATGATGGGAAGCAACGTTGATTCGCCAGCTTCTAATTCATCATCCTAACAGCTATGAAGGCCTGGAACAAAGTGCGAGTGTGGAGCACGTGGATCATGCCCACAATGCCGACCGCCAGCCGCAGTACTTTTTCTTAACACGCCCGCCCGCTCCGTGGCCTGCTCCATCGATGTTTGCCCCATATCACATCAAGCTATCGACATATCTACCCTGTCCGACGATTACTCCGACCTGTATGGCCTTAATAAGCAACATTGAGCGTCGTCTTCACTGGTCAATGCCGTTCGATACACCTGCCAGCTCTCTGGATCAATGTATGGATAGAAGGAGTCCGCAACACAACACTACCTACATCGCGCTTCAATGTTCGTTTACGACCGAAACAACAAATTCCCGTCTAGCGTCCATCCCTGTGTGAAGAGACGCCCGGTGTCGCGAGACACTTGTGCGTTTACACCATGTTATGTCTTCCAATCGCGAAATAATTGACATGAAACATAACATAATTCATTGTGTTTGTCTTCCAACTGCTTGCGCACCGCCTCTTTCAAGAGCCCGATCAACCCGTCCGACCGACCGAGCTCCGTAAGCTCGAGCTGCAGCCAATGCACAGTGGTTTGAAAACATGCTTCACTGATATCTCTCCTAGATAGCCTTTGCTGGAATTGACCAACTCGGACAGAGAGTTGAATTAGCTCCTTCGCTTCTGTATATGTGAAACGCAGAGATCGACAAGTCAAAATTGTATGTTGGAGGTCGGCGATCGATGTGAGTTGTTCGAGGATCAGTATCCGTATCTCGCATGCAATTGTATCAAGAGATAGTTTTCTCTCCATTGTCCGCTGGGAAACATTAGGGGGCCGGCTGTTGGGGATGCTTCGGGAACAAGATGTTGACGTTGCACTGAATGAAGAACGTCGCAAGTCTGACGTGCGTTGCTGAACGGCGGCGAAGTCC
>NAJQ01000089.1:0-60710 GCA_005059865.1 Friedmanniomyces simplex
CCAACGCTTATCCATGCACTTACTCTCGTTCTCCGGCTTCGCCCTAATCTCGCCCTTCTTCTCCAGGACAGCAATGAAGAACCCACCCGTGTCCTGTTGATGCGGGTACACTCTCATGCAGTGCTGTAGCGGGATCTCCTCCTCCGAGCCTGGAGCGAACATGCCAGGTACGACTTTACTGCCCTCGGCCTCATATTGCTCGGCCTCGGCCCACGACTCGTACATCTGGCCGGTGCGGGACATGATGCTCCAGTCGGTCAGACCCTCGCTCCTTACTAGCCCCGGCAGCATGCTCGCGCAGTCGAGGAGGTTCACTTTGCCGATTCCGCCGCAGCGCTCCATAGCAGAGCTGATGACTGCTTCGTCCTCGACTGGGTTCATGGAGCAGGTGCTGTATACCACCCGACCGCCCACTTTCAGCATCTGTAGCGCACGGGTGAGGATGCGGACTTGCGTGATATACAGCCCCAGACCATTCTGTGGAGACCATTCCTTCCAGATCGAAGGGTTCTTGCGGCATGTGCCATCGCCGGAGCATGGGACATCGGCCAGGATGCGGTCGAACTTGAGGTACTTGCCGGTGCCGGCGCCGCGTTGCGACGGAAGCTCGATGGAGGGAAACATGGTAGCGTCGTGGTTCATCACGATCAAGTTCGGCGAGTTCAGGCGCTTGACCTGGTGCACAAGCATCTGGGCGCGCTGGTAGTTGACGTCATTCGCGATCAGGAGCCCCGTTGCGCGCCCTTGGTCCTCCATGCCCGCAGCGTGGTCACCGTTCTCACCCTCCACCTTCACCCCATCTTTGACCTTCTTGATCGCCCTCGCCACCCTCTCCTCCTCGCCCGCATGGATGGCCTCAATCAACTGCGCACTCTTACTCCCCGGCGCCGCACACAAATCCAGCACCGTATGCTCGGGCCTCACGTCCATCACCAAAGGCGGAATCATACTCACCTGCTCCTGCCGACTGATATTTCCCACCCCCGTCTCGCTCACCAACCAGCGCTGGAACTCTTTGAAGGGCTCATACTTCCGCACCACATGCTTCGGCGTTGTCATGCTGTACGCCAAGCCCTCGGGGTACCACGGCATGCTCTGGGGTAAATCGACTGGCTTACCTTCATGTTTGATGTCGCTAATGACGGGAAAGAAGCGCTCGACGAGGTTCTGTCGGACGCTGAGCGCGTGGCCTTTGGAGCCCGTGAAGCGGAAGGAGTTGGGGAGCTCGCGGCGGAGCGCAGCCCAGAAAGCTTCCCGCTCGGGACCATCGGGGACGATGTCGAGGGTGTTGTAGAAGCGCTCCAGCTTGTCGTTTTGCTTGGGGACTTGGTCGAAGGATTGTCGGTTGTCTTGGTATTGCTGGCCTCCACCGCCTCCGCCCCGACCACCACCGCCCCGACCACGTCCTCTGCCCCCTCCTCTTCCCCCTCCTCGTCCTCGTCCTCGTCCACCGCCGCCTCCGCGACCTCTGAAGTTGCCGCGTGCCATTGTTATTGCTGCATCGACGTTGCGAAATGTAGGTGAAAGGCGCATGAAAGCTCGGATTGGCACTGGGAGCTTCGAAATTCATGACTCCGCTGCGTCATTGGAGTCAATGTTGAATGCCTGAGGCTGCACTATCTACCATCAGACAACACATCTCCCTCATCACAGGGACATGTACGCCCTCGTCTCCCTCTCTCACCACTCCCAAAACGCCACCGCCTTCCCCTCCCCTTTCTTTCCCGCCTCTACCTCCCTCTGAATATCCGCCCTCACATCTCCCATCCTGCACCATGGGAAGACGTACCTGTGACCAGCAGCAATGAGCACAAAACCTCCGCTCTCAACACACGGGAAGAATAGCAACCACTCACCCTCCATGACTCCCTATTCTCCCGGACTCCTCCCCGCAACTCGCGGACAGTTTCGTATTACTCCCCATCACGGTCAGATAAAGCAGAAATGTGCTGCTCGCCCACTTCTGCACCCCCTCCATCTCCCTCTGCAATTCCGTCCGCAAATTACCAGGGTTGAAACAGAGACTCACTAAGCCCTTTCCAGCTGCATCATCCTCACCATTGAGGGGGAGGGGAACAGTAGTTCGGACCACAAACTGGGAAGCGAGGAACAGATTCCCCACTTTGCTCATGCGGTAGTTGAGCATCGTGTCTTTCGTACTCGGTACCGGATGCCTAGCCTCGTCGTTGGAGGAGGAGGATAGATCCATCCCGCCATTCGCGGGCGACCGGACTTCGATGCCCACACTCCCAGCCCAGAGGACGCGGACACTGCCCGCTGGAGTCGAGACAGCTCGGGCGGTCTGTTGACGAGGGGGCGTGAGGAGCTTGGTGAGGAGGAAGGGGCCCAGGCAGTTGGTGCCGAGTTGGAGTTCGTGGGTTTGGTGGGTTGTGGATGTGAGGGGGTTTTGCATCACGCAGGCTATTCCGCTGCGAGAGTAGGGAGATTAGCGGTGCTGTTAGATTATGCGTGCCCAGCCGGGACGCTGAGTGGAGGGCTTACCGTCGTCAACAAGGACATCCAACCTCTCCTCCCTCCCAGGAATGGCCTCAGCACTTGCCTTGATCCCTCCTAAACCCCCAAGATCCAGGATTAAGAACTCCAGCTTCTCCTCGCTCCCCGCATGCGCTTGCTTGATTGTATTGATAGCTCGCTTAGCTTTCTCCGGGCTGCGGCCGGCAACGTATACCGTGCCGTTTCGCTGGTACAGAATTTTGCTGAGCTCGTAGCCGACGCCTCCGTAGCCTCCCGTCACGATGAAGACGCGGCCGGATTGGTCCGGAAGGTTGTGCTCCGTGAGTTGGGGGCTGGGGAGGAAGAAGGACTGCTGCCAGAAGCGGGCGAGTGTAGACATTCTTTTGGTAGGTAGAGACGGGTGGAGGTTTGATTGACTGTATAGGATATATGACGAACGGTGATCTGCTTGCCTTTGAGGGATGGCTGTTGATGATGCTAGTGTACCACTTTCAGGGAGACACGGTAAGAAATTACACCCAGAAACAAGACATCTGGTAGGGAATCGAGGGCGTATGTAGTAGCATCCATACGACCATGGCTAGGCGGTGTTATCTCGCTTCCGGACACTTATGCTCGTACTCTGGAGCGTGCTGATGCCCGCCAAGAGGTGCGTCGCGGCACACAGCATTGCCAGCTTGGTGAAGATTTACCAGCGTATGAATATATACCAGCGACCGGACATAGAGAGGGCCATAACACGCCGTGCATGATATAGCGAAGGATCCGTTGACCGCGTCTGGCCTACAGTGCATCGAGTGCTAGGTCGCAAGCCTATGCGCGCCGGAGCGGAGATAGGGTGTGGCGTCGGTTTCTTGCAGTAGTTTCGTGGCCAAGCTGTGTGGGTATGTACGCCAACGCGAGCGCAGTGTTGGAGGGAGTGCTGATTGTGCTAGACTGGGACTGGGTGTCGATGAGATGGAGTGATGTGGTGGGAGTTTGATAGCGGCCGCTTCTGGACCCCGTGTCGGCCGTTTCACGAAGTTTCGCGGCCGCGTGACCCGCTCCTGACGACTTGCTTGAATCAGTCACAAGTGCAGACTACATGTTGGACATCCCACTCGCGCTCACTCACCCAGGGCAAACATGTCAGATCGCGAGCGCTCAGCATCACCCGCGCGTGAGTCAAAGGCCAAGAAACAGAAGATCGGCGGCTTCAAGTGGAAGGACCAGAAGCCGCGTAACGACGATGCACCGCGGGATGCGCGAGACTCTGGTCGATTAGAACGAGGGTATAGGGACCGCTCGCCGCGACGAGACAGCTACCGCGATCGCGATCAGGAGCGCAGCAGAAGAGATGGTGACAGGGATAGCGAGCGCGCGGGGAATCGTGCACCACCGCAAGGAGGAACGGAGAGCTACAGGTCTTCACAACCAAGCAACGACGGCGCACCCGTAGCGGAGCCTTCAGCAGAGCCTCCGGAGTCTAAGCGTGATCCCTTTGCCAACGCAACCTCCAAGCGCGACCCCTTCGCCACCACATCCTCCACAGCACCCCCAGCGCCCAAACCCACCAGCACCACCACCGAACCCGAACCCAAAAAGAAAAAGAAAACCCCCAAACCCCCCCCCGCACCCACCGGCCCCACAATAATCGTCCACATCAACGACCGCCTGGGCACCAAAGCCGCGATCCCCTGCCTCGCCTCGGACAGCATCAAAGCCTTCAAAGCCCTAGTGGCCATGCAGATCGGGCGGCAACCGCACGAGATCCTGCTGAAGCGGCAAGGGGAGCGGCCGTTCAAGGACGCGTTAACGTTGGAGGATTATGGGGTGAGTAGTGGGGTGCAGTTGGATTTGGAGTTGGATACTGGGGACTGATGGGAGAGTGTGGTGAGGCGGGGAGGACGCCGGGGTTGTGGGTGGGGTGGGTTGGGGTGGGCTCTCATGGCTGTCACCCGCGCAGAGGTGAGGTTGCGAAGACTGTAATCTCGGCGTCGTCACGCCAGACACCGGTTGACGAACTTCGAGTCTCACCTACCACGCCATGCTGCAGCGAGGGCGGTGCTTCGGCTAGAGGACGCTGTCAAGCGAGCGACAGCGCATACCAGGGGCAGTCCAGCATGCTGCCCTGGGGTACCCTTATATCATGCTGAGATTGCGGTAGCACGTTTCAATATATGATGATGAAGAAGCTACGGATAACTTCAAACTCCAAACTCCACTTTCTCAAGTGACGGCCACCTCAGCCACCGCACTGCAGTCGGGGCTTTTGGCCCGACGTCTTTGCCCTTCATCGGCCCGGGACCGGCTCTCGGCGCCGCCAAACCCTCGGGCATACACTGCATCCCTGTCGCCTCCGCTCGAGATGCCGGATATTGTCAGCACAAAGCGCCACAGTCTTCAGATGTGGGCGGCGTACGTACCGATGTGCTGATGGCAACAACGAGGCCACCAACTCCGGTCATGTCACGGTAAATATCCCAAGATAGTTGACGGTTTCGAAGACGAATCGCAAGCTTCGCGGAGGCCACTCACGGAGACTTCACGAAATCAAAACACGAGACGTACCTGACTATGCCAGCTGTTGTCACGCTCTGTCGTTCGTAGGGCGTGGTGGTTGGGAGGGATATCGTCAGAAAATGCCACCCTTTCGGGGCCGCTGTATGTCAGACTGGCCGCGGTTGCGGGTCTGTGGTTGCAATGGTTGGTGGTCTGAGTCAGGAACACCGCTCGGGTGCCCGGCGCGCTAGCTGTCCCAGCCGGATTGGACGTGTAGAGCATTGAGTGCCGACTGGTTGTCCTTGGCAGGTGCGGGCAAGTTGTGGTGGTGTCGTTTAGGTTAAGACGCGGCACGACAACCGACGTCAACTGGTAGCAGTAACTACGACTCTGTGAAGAGGAGTTCGTCTGCCGTTGGTGAGCTGCTGGTCCGCCTTGCTGAGCGCGTTTGCAAGCCCATTGTCAGGCTGCCTAAGCAGTGGATTGTTGGGTCCGCCTGATAGAGCACGGATGGATAATATTGGCCGTTGCGGCAGACGCCGAGTGGTATTACGCTCATAGTCTTCCGCGAGTTTGCAGGCAGGCAGATGAATGCCGTCTGTTACTAACACTCCAACTATTTCGGCCGGGAAGGGCGTGTGGAGCAAGAGAAAGGACCAGTTGTTGGGAACCGGACCTTCAAAATGCCGGACGTTGGTGCAACGTCCGGCAGCAGCTGCTGGTCCTCGTCAAAGGGCGGGCGGAGGTGCAGCTTCGCGGTCGAGCCGGCTTCGCGATTACACACTCGTGGGCAGACGGGTGCGGAGGCAGACGAGGGACCGTCGAATGCCTCGGACTCCAACAATTTCAGTTGTGATGACATGTGTAGATATTGAGAGGAGACAAGGGAGCGTCGTCTTCCTGTTGGAGCTCCAGCTATTTCAGCCGGGCCAGTGGCGTGTGGAGCGTTGTGTTGTCATGTTGCTTGTCGTGCTGGTCACTGCCATGCTGTTAGCGAACACCGCAGTCACCTGCTGAACATCGCTGTGTGTCAGTGAGCGGCCTCTGGAAGCTTGCTTGCTTGCTGTACAGTCAGTGATTAGTACGTGCATCCCGAGTCTGTTCGTAGCTGGCTTGTGATTGCAGTTGACAGAATTGAGAGGTGTAGTTGTGGAACATTCGAGAATGAAGGGGAACAGTCTGCAACTGACGTCGAAGTTCCGGTGACCACCCGCAGCCAAAAGGGATTCTTGGAACAGATGAGGAAGGAGCGACCAACAACCATGGTCCGCGTGACACTCGCAGCTCTTGTTCGTCTTACGAGGTACATGTACTTCTCCTCAACCTCGCTTGAGTGAGCCTACGCTTGCTAACGAGCCTTGTCGTACCATGACCATTGCACTATCTCCGAGTGATCGGCCTCCATGATGCCACCTTCCGCAAAATAAAAGACAACAAGCTGCGCCGTGTCCTCACTCGCCCAACAACCCCACCACCAATCCCGGTATCCCCTCCACGCCCTCCTTATTAATCGCACTCACGGGTACAGCCCGCAGCCTCTTCCGCCACCCATTGGGCTTCCCGCTTGGAGGCCCCTGGATCCCATCTTGCACAGCCTGCAGATATTGCTGCAGCGCTGCGAAATTCTCCTGCGTGCCCGACAGATCCGCTTTCGTCGCGACAACGAACCAGGGTTTACTGGTGATGGGCGGCAGTGCCAGAGCGGGCAACTTGCGGCCGGCCGGCGGGTCGAGGAGGAGTGCGCTGGCCCCTTCCCCATCGTTCGGAACGTCCGGCTCCGGGTCCATGCCCGGCGAGATACTGCTTTCGAAAGGAGCGTACGCCACCATACCATCTTCGTCCGGTTTCGTACGCTGCGTCTCAACACTAACATCCTCCTCCCGCATCTTCTCATACTCCCCCACCTCCTTCCACAGCGCCTTGAGCGCTTGCACAGCATCACCCGCGCTGAGATCAACCACAAAAGCCAGCACGGCCGCACGCTCCACATGCCGCAGAAACCCCAACCCGAGCCCGCGGTCCAGATGCGCGTCCTCGACCAAGCCAGGAATATCCGCGATCGTGAAACTCCGCCAATTCTCCCTCGTCTCGAGGACCGGGCGCCCGTGATTCCGATCCAGCACCACGGTCCCCACATTCGGCGCCAGCGTTGTGAACGCCCAATCCCCGACCCGCGTCCGACTATTCGTCAAAGCGCGCAAGAGCGTCGATTTCCCCGCGTTCGGCAACCCTACCAACCCGACGTCCGCGAGCAGTTTCAGCTCGAGCTGCAGGTGGATGCGCGTCGGGTCCTCGCCTTTGGTGGCGTACTTGGGCTTGTGGATGGATTTCGTGACGAAATGGGGGTTGCCGAGGCCGCCCATGGCGCCCGCTGCGAGGAGCAGGGGACGGTCCATGGGCTTGGAGAGGTCCAGACGGAGGGGTGCGTCGGGCTCGTTGGCGACGAGGTTGCTGCGGCGGGGACGAGGGAGGGCGGGGAAGTCGGCGGAGGTGAAGGATTTGGGGAGTGTGCCGGGGTAGAGCAGCCATTTATCTCTTCGCCATTTCCTGCTCTGATCTGGAGCCTCGTCGTCGGGGTCATCGCGTCGCAGGTCCGCACCGAATCCTTTTCCCCTCCTCGCCTCCGCGTTCTCCTCAGCCAAGGGATCCTGTCGCCAGACTTCCCGCACCACCGTCCCCACCGGCACACTCAACAACACATCATCCCCTCGACTCCCACCCCTCATACTGCCTTGTCCATTCTTGCCCCTCCCAGCCCTCAACGTTCCCCGTCTCGCGATCTTGTGCAGACTCGTCTCACCTCGCACAGCCTGGATGTACACATTGCCGCCTGTTCCGCCATCGCCTCCGTTGGGCGGACCATCGGCAATGTACTTCTCTCGCAGGAAGGAGATGCAACCGTGTCCGCCAGGGCCCGCAGCGATGGTCAGGGTGCAGGAGTCGGTGAATGGGGCGGAGGAGTAGTCGGGTGGTGAGGGGTCGAGGTGGTCGTATCGGGTAACGTCTACTGCGGCGTCGCTGGGCGAGACTGCTTGGGCGGCTGCTGTAGTTTGACAGCGTATGGATTGCCGGATCTGCCTCCTTCGAGGCTTGAGCGTGCGGGTCACGTGCCGCGAGATACCACCGCTCGTCGATGCGCTATCGAGACATGGGTAGAGGAATGGCGTGAGGCTACTCTGGAGGAGTCGTGCGTAGGGGGAGACGGAAAACATAAGGTAGCGTGACTGTAGCACTGGTTCGTATATTCCTTGCGAGCATTCACCTCCGTCACCTCCGCGGCCTTTCTAGCATATCACTGGCCACTGCTTGCATGAAGCTAACGGCTGTCCATCGTCGCCCTACTCTAACAAACCTGGTACCAGAACACAAGAGTCTCGATACATGTACCTTATATTTCTGGTGAAGTACTCTACGGAAACTCCGCCATATTGACCAACGCCGCTTTTACGCTCCCTTCACGTCTCCGCTTCCCCTGCGGCCATTGTCTCGCATCCCTCGAACCATTGCCTAATGGGACCACAGTACCCAGGGTTCCAGTCCGTGTACGGCTTCCACTGCTTCGCTGTTAACGCAGCGGATAGGGCAGCGACGAGGGCGAGCCCGAGGAGATGTGATGTGATCTTCATTGTTGCTAGGTGCTGGGCGTGGGTCAGCTTCGCGTGTATCTTGTCGCTCGGGGAAGGACGTACTGCTGTTGGCTGGGCGGCAGACGGAGGTTGTATAGAATACTGTGGTCGATCGCTGATATTCTCGTATCTTCTCTCGGGCGTGATGATGATGTCGGAGCAAATGTAGCGGCATAGCGTGCTGTGCTATTTCGCAGCCTTTTGTATGCCGTCGAAAAACATTGGTGCTTTACCACTACAGCTTCCTCCCGCTCGCTCGTCTCTCACCTGACATCTCGAACTACAGCGACTCACGGACATCATGATACCAAGGTCGCGGCGACTAGTGTGCCATCTCCTACCTATGTGTGGTCGAGAGCTGGATGATGCGTTCCAACACCATCTCAACCAAAATCAAAGGGGAAAGCGGGGCAAAGACGCAGACTTGAGGCCATCCGTATTGATGAGATGGTAGTGCTGTCGGGTCAGTCGGCGAAGACGATGAGTTGAACATGATTCCACAACGTGTATATGCCAATCTCGAAAGAGCAACGACCGCGCTCGTAGGCAAAAGATCGCGACATCCCCGCAATAATGCACGGAACCTGGGGGGAAGGAGCACTTCCGTGTGCCGCGGCATTTGGCCTGCTCGATAGAGGGGAGGAAGTAAGGTAACACTCTCTCTATATAACCACACCATATTCCGTTCGTGCCCGCTGTACTTTCCACGAGCCGTCCTTGACCGCGTCCTCCTCACCACATCACCATCTCACCAGCACGCTCACACCATGGCAGCGCCGATGGCGAAAGTCGGCTTCAACCCACTACTCACTGGCCCACTCTGGCTCGCTCTGACAGCACCGCAAACTCGCAACCAATTACTACAGTTTCTCACCAAGTACCTCTCGCATACCTCTATCGAGCGAGCCACGTCGACCTTGAAATGGCTGACAGTGCTCGGCCTTACACACTGGGGCAACCGCGTCTTCAACGAGCTCGCCCAGAACAACTTCCGCCTCTCCTCCGAAGCACACCGCTACGACTGGCCGAACGAGATAGCAGTCGTCACCGGCGGCACCGGCGGCTTCGGCAGTCTCATCTGCAAATCCCTCGCCGCCAAAGGCCTCACAGTCATCTGCGTCGACCTCCGCGAGGACCTCCCCGCACACCTGCAGCGCCACGCCAACATCCACTACTTCCGCTGCGACATCACGGACCCGGCCGCCGTCCAGCGACTCGCGGCCGACATCCGCCGCGCCCACGGCGACCCCAGTCTCCTCGTCAACAACGCCGGCGTGGCCTTCGACCACCACATCATGTCCGCCTCCCCGGACTCCCTCCGCCGCACCTTCGACGTCAATATCATCAGCCACTACTACCTCCTGCAAGCCTTCCTCCCCGCCATGATCGCGGACAAAAAGGGCCACGTCGTGAGTCTGGCGAGCATGGCCTCGTTCGTCTCCGGGCCTGGACTAGCCCCTTACAGCGGGACGAAAGCCGCCGTGCTCGCGTTGCACGAGGGACTGCAGCAGGAGTGCCGCGTCGTGCATGACGCTCCCGAGATCAAACTCACGATCGTGCATCCCACTTTCGCCGCCACGCCGCTGATCAAACCCTTCGAGGCGCAGCTGAAGCGGGACGGGGCGCGGATTTTGGCGCCCGAGGTCGTGTCGGAGGCGGTGGTGAAGCAAATTCTCAGCTGTACGGGGAAGCAGATTATTCTCGCGGGAAGGATGGGGTGGTTGGCGGGGTTGAGGGGGTTCCCGCAATGGGTGCAGCAGTTGCTGTTGAGGACTACGGATGCGGCGAATCGGCGGGCTTTTGCGGGGAAGGGGGTTGGGGGTGGGTTGAAGCAGCAACAGCAGCAGGGTGGGAGCGGTTAGTGGGCGCTTTTCTTGCTGCATGTGCTGGTGTCCGGGCGTGGGGTCCCGGCTGGGGGTGGGTTGTTCGTGCCGCTTGGTCACGGAGAGGATGGCGATGAAGAGGATAGTGAGGATGAGGATCCAGCACGGTGGTATAGAGGGATGTTCGCCTTTCTCGCCCGCTGGAGCATCATCGACGACGTCGAGCCGCGTCGGGATGCCTCGGGCCTGAGGTACGATCCGAGTGAGACTCCTTACCGCTTGTACCTCGACTTCTCCGAGTCTCGACGACCGAGCACCACCACCAGCAGTCTCCCCCCTTACCGCAGATCAAGCCGATACGGCCCTCTGCCTCCCACTCCCCACAGCTTGCGAACACCAAGTACATCCCCAGGAGACGACTCGAGATCTCATGAGGGACCGCGGATACTCGGCCGACAATTCCGCCAGGATTCCTATGAATCCGTCTTCTCGTCGTCGTCGTCGCCGACGAGGAGGAGGAAGAAGTCGGTGAAGTTCGCGGATGATCCCGTGTCGGCGCGGTGGCGGCCTGTGGGGAAGCCAGGGGTGGGAGACAGTGTTGGGGCCGGTAGCGGTGATGGTGATGGTGATGGTGATGGGCAGGGGAGAGGAGGAAGAGGAGGAGAAGACGTGGAGGTGGGGTTGTTTGGGTTGGGGATATGAGGGATGGATTCGTTGAAGGTGGGGTTGGGTCTGTACGACGGGGACGCCTCTGCATCGTTCTGGTTTTGCGTGTCGTATACTAAGGTATCTCACTGCTCCACTACTGTGTCTTGTCGAACGGACAGCATGATTTTTTCCGGTCTTCCGATCTTTGTTGGTAATTTGCATGTGATACTCGTGCCCGAACGAGTGGGGCAAAGCTGTTATAAGGGAAGGTATAGTTTAACGGGGCTTCCCGAAGAATCCGGCGACCGTTTCCTGTCATCGTTTTCGCTTTCCGGGTTGGCAGGACGACGGACGATCTTTCTTTCACCAACCTTACATCCTAGAGACAAGCGTAGATACAAACACCTTTGTTCCTCTAGCGGATCTCACACCTAGACAACACGGTTACCACGGGTTGCTGCTGCTGCGCTTCTTCTCCTTCTTCTTCTTCTTCCAAAATACCCAAGCGCCAGTCCCCAGCTGCGCCACGCCCCCCGCGGATCTATCCTGTCAGCCCAGGCTCTATTTTCAAACGTGCAGGAAGGATGGACTGTAGCGGCCCCCGCGTGGCATGGCGTGGCATGGCAGATCCCAGATTGTGGTTCATCCGAATTACATGTACCAGGGATGAGGTTGAGGCTGGTGTTCTCCTTCTCGTTCAATGTTGTCATCGTCGACGAGCATGTGGGGGAGAGATTGGAGAATGCGGTGCGATATGGCTGTGGCCGTGGCTATGGGCGTGTACTGTACTTTTGGGACGAAGGAGTACTGTACGATGAGCCTCGTATTCTGTCTTGGGAGGCACCTCATCTTGTTCGCTTCTCCTCATCACGCACGGTGACTGCGAGGTGTCACTGTGTACGTACCGAGACTTGCCTACGTAGGGCTCAGCCGGTGTTCACGTTTTCTCCACGACATCCTGCCCATCGTCCCTCTCTCCTTGCCTTCTCTCCTGTCAACGACCAACGGAGCTGGTCTTGGAAGCTCCTGATGAACGAACCATCTACGCCGTGGCGCGTCTCATCTTGACTACTGACATCGGCATCCTTGCACTTCGCTACGCCAACGCCAACGCCAACTCCACTTTCCATCTATTTCCCAGTCAACCACGCATGCTTTTGACCTACAGCTCTACTACTTCCGATCTCTCTCATTCTGTCAACACAGTCTCTACATACTCCATCAGAAACGAAAGAACACAGTATCGCCGCCGTCTCTTCCACAGCAGCATCGGAACGGTTTCTGGCCCCATCAAGCTCCCAGAACAGCACCATCACCCGCTCAGCCTCACTCACGCAGCAGAGCCTCAACCACCGAGAGCATACCCGCACATACTCATCCTTCAGCCCCAACACCCTACCTAAGCATAGTCTCAGGCCTCCCTCCCCTCGAGCACAGGTCCTCGCTCACATAATGCAACAAAGCTTACCGCTGTCTACGCAACTGGCTACCAATCCACCATCAACCTCACCGTCGCCACCTTACCAGTTCAGGTAACTTCTTCGAGTCGCGCAATCGAGGCCAACTGGAGTTTCTCATCGCAACAACCTCATCGCTGCCTCTAGCTTCAATCAAAGCTTGCGACGTTACTACGATAACAACGACAACATCGCTTGGCGTAAACCTTGCTGCCGTGGACCACTTTGCTTCCCTGCCTGGCCACAACCCAGCCACTGTCACCCGCTTGCCAGTCCCGCGGTCTATCAGGATGGCTTCACCAGACGGGGAGATAACCACGAACGCGCTGTCGGTACTGCTCTCCGCGGCGCCGAGCAGTGTGGTGCAGAGCTTCGAATCCGCCGTCGAAAGCCTGACATCGCAACTGCTTGGACCTTCATCACAACCAACAGCAGCGCCTACATCACAACCTACCGATGGACGACCCTCAGACACCCCTCCCGCTTCGCTCCCAGCCTCGCGCCCCACCCCAAGTACCATCCCGCAGATCTCCTCACCATCTCCATTACCCACCACCACCACCTCTCCTACACCCTCAACCCTCCTAACCGTAGCCGCCAACCCAACCTCCACCACCACCACACCCACACCCTCCGCCACCATCCCCACCTCCTCCGGCGGCAGCGGCCAGCTTAAAAACGCCTCGGTAGCAGGCATAGCCACCGGCCTGGCAGCCGGCGCCGTCCTCTTCATGCTAGCGGGCATCTACCTCTTCCGCCGCCACCAACAGGGCAAACCCCTCCCCTTCTTCGGCACCCGACAACGACGCTCCCGCAACGGCTCCCAGCGCTCCAGCCAACGAGGCAGTAAACGCATTTTCCCCGAGGTCGCCTGGCTCTACGATCCCGCCCGCACGCCGCGTCGAGAGGGTGCCTCCCCGCCTCCTGCTGCCCACAGAGGAGGAGGAGGAGGCGTTGGAGGAGGAGGAGGAGGGCGTGGCGAGCAAGGGGAGGAGGAGACGGAAATGCAAGAGGACCGCCACTTCTCCACCACGCGCCTCATCCCCGAACCCCGCGAGGGAGCCATCGAACTCGCTTCCGCGCCTAATAGCCCCCCGCAGCGGGCTTCGAGTCCCCTCCTTGCTCCTCCCGCGGCCACTACCCGAGGAGGAGGAGGAGGAGGTGGAGGAGGAAGAGCAGAGTCCCCCCAAGGCAGACGAAGCGGCAGCCCTTCCTCGGCCTCGGGATCGGGATCTTATGGCAGGAGGAGCGGGTCTGGGAGTCCGAGCGGACGCCGCAGTCGCGGGAATTCCTTCGGGGTCAGCCGGACCGATCTGACGAGGCCTATGAGTGCCATCTGGGAGGAGGCGCCGAGGCCGTCGGTGGATGCGCGGAGGGGGCTGTTGGCGCCGATTGGGGGGGGAAATCTGCAGAGGCATTCGACGTGAGGGTTCGAAGAGACAGAGGTACCTTATAGGATTGGTTAAGTGGAATTTAGCGTGGAGTTTCGGGCGTTTTCGTTCCTGTTGAGAATAGATGTGGAAGTGGGAAATGGGAAACGATTTTTGATCCATCTTACCTTCTGGGGGAGAGCGAGTAGAAATCTACTGTATACACACCGAACAAACCCGCCAATGGCTTACCCTCCGAGACTGTCGGAATTGCGTTGCTCCCATCATCCCCCGTACGTACAGCCCGGGCTGGTCGACGAACCAAACCAGTGGGAGCGGTGCGCGGTGCTAACAGTGGTGGTGCGTGCTTGCTATGGAGTATCATCACCTTCAGTCCGTCCGATGGAACCAGCGGCCCCCATCGTAGGAAAGCCGGCTCGTTCGTCTTCCTTCTTTCCAGAAGATGTTGGATAGGCTATAGCATACACCTCATTGTTGGCGTGGATCTCATGGTTCCCGGGGGAGTGTGAGCACACGGTAACCCAGCGAGAAAAACACTTCAATCCGAGAAGGCGTCTGTGGGAGAAAAGACACCGGAGACTAGCTACGGGGCAGAGATGTTGGGTGGGTGAGGTCCCTTATGCAGGAACGAACGAGAAGAACAATGGCTTGCGGAAGGTGTGTGTCGGCCTAATCCCGGGACTGAAATGAGTCTGAAAAGTCCGCTGCGCCCAAAAACGGCGCTTCCAGCGAACAAGGTACCTTAGGGTTGTGAGGTCGTGTATGTGTGTGCCTACCACACCACATGCCTATGCCTATGCAATAATGCTACCCTATCCCCGAGTACACGTAGCTGTCCACCACCACCGGTCCCCCAAAGACACCTTGCTGGCATCTTAAGGGGTCCTCTAACACCAAAACCCCCCTGCCCAGCTCCTCCTCCCATGCCTCCCCCTTCCTTCCCCAACCCACCCACCACAAAAACACCCAAGCGATCAAGCATTCCCCAAGCGATCAATCGAGGAATCACGCCCCCGTCATATCCAACACCTCCACCCCACTCTCCCGGAAGAAGCCGCGCATAGCGGCTCTCCCTCCACTGACCTTCCACCCACTGCCATCACCGCTCAGATCGAGGGTCTCGGCATCGACTTCTTTCCACGCGCCTTCTAGGCTTTGGCGGAGGAGGAAGGCTTTTTTCTTTTCTTTCAGGGGTTGAGGCTGGCGGGGTGAGCGGCGAGGGAGTGGGGGCGCGGGTGGGTGAGTGGAGAGGGGAGGTTTGGGCGCTGATGAGTGCAGCGGCGGGGCGGCGGGATTGGTAAGGTTGGATTTGGACTTGGACTTCTTGCTGGCTGGCGCGGGCTGTTTTGGCACCGCTGGCGTATTTGCATTGGCGGTGGGTGGAGGCGTGGGGTATGAGGATGACAGCTCGCGAGGTCCACTTCGTGGCCTCCTGTCGAAGGGATTTGAGACCGCGGGCGTCGAGTTGTTCTCTCGCGACCGCTCCCTGCCAATGATGAGAGTCGAAGGGCTTGATGGATCCTCTTCCTCGTTCTCCTCCTGCTCCTCTTGGCCCATCTCATCATCGTCCACCAAGAACCCACCCGCGCCACCGCTGAACCTTACGGGAGAAGGAGAAGGGCTGCACGCCAGATCCATCGCCTCCAAAGCACCTCCCGCGTCCCCACCTACATCCATATCCCCATTACGGACCTCATCCAAATCATTCGTGTCATCCGCACCTCTCACAGGCGCGGTCTGCCACCTCCTCAACCCCCCCTTCCTCCTCCGCTTCGTAACCGTCTCCGGTAGCTTGCCGGGCGAAAAGTCCACTAAAGTCTCCCGGTCATCTGCGCCATCCAATCGATGAAACGCCACTGCGGGAAGCACAGGTGAAGGCGATCTCACGAATTTCGTCCGCAAGTTCGGGGGCGTAGGCGTCTGACTTCTTGCTCTCGCCTTTATCCCTGCGTCTTGAGGTTTTGCCGGCGAGCTCGAGATCAAATTCACAACCTCACGATCCAGTAGCTGTCTGGGTTTCCGGGGTGAGGGTGAGTAATACGCCGTTATCGTGCGCTGACTACTCGCACTCGGTAGAGCAGGGGAAGAAAGTTCCTGCGAGGGCCTCTTGCGGCGTGGAGGCGTTTTCCATGCCTCAAGCTTCTGTTGCGGCTGCTGTGTTGCCCTGGCCTTGGGTTGTATCCAGGTCTTGGTCTTGGTCTTGGTCTCCGTCGCCACTACCGCCGCTACTGCTGCTGGCGCCGTAGAAGCTGGAAGTAAGTTCGAGGCTGTCCGCCGGGACAAAGGCGCATACGCCCGCGGCGTAGCCGTCAAGTCCAGGATATCCGAATCCGAGTCCTCAGAGCCTGGGGGTTTGCCGCCAGTCGTGATGATAGTACTGGCGGATATAGCATCACCCTTCCTCGCAGCAGCAAACGCCGCGAATACTCCCGATCCCGACTGCGGCCTCGTGGCGCGCGGTGTACTGCCCGAAAGATCCAGGACCTCATACTCCCCCTGCCGCCGTCGGGCGTCTTCTTCCTCTTCTTCCACCTCGCGAGCGATCCTTTTGAGTACGGCAGCCGGGACTTGTGTAGAGGGCATCTTGAAGCCGCTCACGACCGTCAAGTCCCCATCATTGAAGACAGCGCCACCTGCAAGTGACGAGGGCTTGTGAAGGGTTTGGGAGTTCTCTTGCGAGGAAGTTTGCTCTTTCAACGGCTCCCTCTCCACGCCAGACTTCGTGACCTTGGTGTACCTCGTCAACGTATTCTCTGTTCTCCCACCGTCTATCTCATCCTGCTTCTTCTTCTTCTGTCTCCCAGCACCCTTACCGCTCTTCACCTCCGCCACTGCCGTCTTTCTGACGGCCTTCTTCGCATGTATCTTCGTCCCCTCTCCAGCAGCGGCAGCCTTGACCTGTCGCCTCTGCTTGAAGAAAGCCTTCGGATCCCTGAGACTGGCCTCATACTCCTCTACCAACCCGGGACACCCTACTTGCACAAAAGTCTTCAAGACCCATATTTTGTCCGGTTGCTCTGGATCAAAAGGCTTAGGGGTGCGTTTCTTCTTGGCCGGCTCCTCCTCGTCCTCCTCTTCGTCATCATCTGCTACAGCGGTCGCGGCAGAGGAAGGTGGTATAGAAGCGAAGTCTGACTCAGTATCGGTTTCCGCTTCGATGACGCCGCCAGCGGGTATGAACTCATCGTCTTCTTCTTCCTGCGAGAGATCGATAGGGACGAGGTGGGCAGGGGTGAAGGAGATGCGGTATTCCAATTCCATGTCTACGGTCGCATGGTTGCGTTTGCCGTGGATGGCCTGGACTAATCGCTTCTGCTCCCTCTCCCGCTCTCTCGCATCCGTTCCACCACCGCTCCTATCACTCTCATCGCTATCCCCATCTTCGTCGCCTTGCCGTCTTAATTCCCGCATCAAAAGTGCTGGGGCGAGATTCTTGATGAATTTCTTCGCGCCCCCAAGACATCGCCAATCGAACGCGTCCGCTGCGAAAGTCCTCAGAGCCGGGAAATCAATTGCTTGGTCCCACCTCAGTCCCGTTCGCAGTCTTGCCAATTTCTCCGCTGTAGAAACGCAAGGATGGGTATAGTACCCCAACACCTCTTTATTCGGAAAGCCCTCAGGCATCGTGAAACCGTTGTTCCTGCGCGAGAAGAACTTGGACTCATTCGTCCGGATCTCGTGCTGTAGCCTCTCCTTCCACCCCCTCAACCCCGCTGTATCGTTGCCTTTGAGAGTACAGAGCTCCGCCCCAAACCCGGCCCTCGCAGCATCACAAGCAACCTTGGGTCCACATCCCGGTATCCCCTCTGGCAAATAATCCCCGCCACTCATCAGCGCCACGAGAATCATCCCCTCCCTCTCCATCCCCCGACTCCTCTCCTTCGTCTCCGCTTCGCGATACACACTCACATGCGTGGGAGTCTTCTTACTCCCCCCCATCGGCCCCTCAGCCCTCCAATCCCGGAACGTGAGCCGGGAACCAAACATCAACGTATCCACGTCCTCGCTCAACACCGCATCCACAATCCCCTCGCGCTGCAGGAGCGCGCATTCAGCCTCTGCTTCCCCCGGCGCGACATGCCACGGAAACCCAAACTGCTTGAGCAACTGTTTCGCCAGGAACTCCGGCACACTCGCCACCCTCACACCCGGGCCTCCCACCTTCTTGTTCCGCTTGAACAGCGGTTTATTCGGTCCATCGAAGACGAAGAGCGGGTGGATGCCCAGACTGAGGAGGCGCAGGAGGCGGTAGTAGAACGTTCGCAACGCCGGGTTGGAGCCTCCGCGGCCGGACTGGATCTGGAAGAGCCAGATGGCGGTGTCGATGGCGAGGAGGAGGGGGCGAGAGTGGGTGGTGTAGTGGGTCGCGGCGAGGGCGGCGAGGGAGTGGCGGGGCGGAGGGGTGAGTTCTTTTAGGAGGCCGTGAATGCCCATTCTTTAATCAATGCTTGGGTTGTCGTGTCAATGAGCCATGGTGGTGGTGGGGTGGTGTACTGCCTCTTCTTCTCGTAGTCCACGGATGGAGGGTGAATTGGTTGCCATGACAATAATCGATGAACATGTGCCCAGACCCTGAAACAAACCCTCTTTCGCGTCCAACACCCAACTTTCGCGCACGTATCCGCGCCCATCACTAACACAGACACACACTCCACAGCAACAACATGACCACCTCATCTCTCCCCACCTCTCCAGATCCCCTCACCCTCCCTTCCTCCCCGCTCGCCGCCCGCTCCACCCGCTCCACCCAACGCGACTGCACCAGCTCCAAACCACGCGTCCAGCGCGGGGACTCCTCGCCCAGTAAATCTTTCGTCTTGGACACCGGGGCTGGGATAGCAGGGGAAGCGAGTCCGTGGCGGTTTAAAGTGACCGTGGAAGCGGAGCCGAGGAGTGGGAGTGGGAGTCCGGTGGCCAAACCTAGACCGGGGAGGAGGGTGCCGGTGAAAGGGATGGAGAGAAGAGGGACTAGCATCACTATGGGCGACGAGAGCGACAATGTTGAGGCTCCGAAATCACGCCAACCGCAGCGGAAGCGGAAAGCTACGCCCACTCGAGGCGGACGACGGACAGCCACCAAGGCTCAGAATCAGGCGCGAGAGGATCCGACGACGGATGATGTGGCGCTCATGCCTCCTCCACCCTTACCTTCTACCAGCTCAGCGGTTAAAGCGCGACGGCGTAGCAGTCTGAGAGAATTGGAGATCAGCAGACCGACGCAGCGGTCTAAGCGGCTGAGTCGGGCGAGGGAGGAGTTGGGGGTGGCGTTGAGGGAGGCTGTTGGGGGTGAGGGCGATTACTCGGGTGGAGAGGAGGATGCTGAGATTGGTGCTCGTGGGGAAGAGGAGGAGTCAAAAGAGGATGAAGCCCCAGAGGAAGAGGGTATGCATGGTGTTATGGCAGGGGACATGACGGTCGCGGGTGATGAAGACTTCACGATGGTTTCGGTGGAGACGCTGCAGAGTATGCGGCAGTTCCCGGATACCTCACTCCTCGGTCACAGGGGTGAATGGGATAGGAGTGCGGTTAGTGTCAGTTACCTGCCTTCTTCGCCACCCAAGCGCGATATCGACGCGGTGGATATGGAGGCGGGTGTGCGGTACCCGGATCTTTCCCACGAAGCGAGGCAGACGAGGGAGGGCACAGGCTACGACGCTATGAGCTGGAAGCCTACGACCTTGTTGTCGAAGCAGCCAGCGGAAGATGAAGGGCTGGACAGCGAATCGAGCGAATGGCGCCGAGCGCGCGAAGTTGTTAGTCGGCGGATTCAGGAGGCGGGCACGAGTCAAGTAATCGTTATCGAAGACGATACGGTGGCGGATGCTGCTGCTACTACAGACGGCGAAGCGAGGGATGGTAGTGAGGCGGACGAAGACGATATATGGCAGGAGGAAGCTTCCCGCTCGGTCGAGGAAGAGTCGGAGGTCTTGGTGGAAGAAGACGTGACTCGCAGACTGCCACGGCGGACTGGACGTCGTGCAGCAACACCTACAGCGCAAATCACTCAGACTACAGCACACACCATGAACACTATCGCGACAGTGCCCACCGTCGACGACGATTTCCTCGCCGATCAGCCCGTCAGGCCGAGACGGTCCAAGATCCCCCGTACCTGGCGTCGGACTTCGGGAGTGGATTTCACGTACAGTGATTCACCCGCTCACATTGAGCCCCTGGAAGTTCGGAAAAGGGATCTCTCGACTGATGGGGGCGGGAGTCGGGCGAGTAGCGGGGTGTTGACGCCGCCTAGCAGTGGGGATGAGCAGAGACAGCATTATAACGACGGAGACGAAGGAGAAGAAGACGGGGATGAGGGTGAGGGTGAGGTCGACTTCACGCGGCCAGATGATGAGGCTACTTTGTTGCAGCAAGACGGTCGCAACCGAAGAGAGAGCGCCAAGGACAAGGACGTTGTGGGCTCGTTGTCCGACGACAGCGCTTCGAGCGTCACCAGCCCGGACGGCGACGACACGGGAATGTTCTGGCAGGACAATCTGCCCGCCGTCTACCGCCGTGAGCGTGAGCGTGAGCGTCCGAGACTGCAGCGGCCGGGGCAGCAGAAGCGGGCGATGGATCTCAGCGAGCTGCTCAATCTGGAGAAAAGCAGCAGCCCGGTCAAGCAAGCGCCGACCAAGCTACCAAAGGTCCATCAGGAGGCTCGACATAGTCCCCTGCACATGCGCCCCGTCATTGGCAGGATGCACCACAGTGACCCGAGTACGAGCGGTGGCGGGAAGGTGGTGAGTAGTCCGCTCAGGAGGAGCCTGCTGCGGAGTAGTAAGGTTGCTGGCGGGAGTCCTGTGAGCAAGGGACCAGGGCATGTGGCGTGTATGCGGGAGGATCGTCATGAGGTGCATCGGGAAACTGTAGTGGAGGAGAGCACGATGGTTGAGGGTTCGGCGCTGGGGGGAGAGGACGTGGGCGAGAGTTTCGCGAGTAAAGCGAGTCATCAGCGGCAGTTGCTGACTGAGATGGCTGGCGCGACACGGGCGTCCCGTCCGCAGGCGCAGGTGGAGGTGGAGGTGGAGGCCGAGGATGAGACTGCGTTGTCTGACCCATACAGAGAAGGCGTCACGGAGTCTACTGCCGGAGAGGAGTATGTCAGTGAGGAAGATGGGGTGGCCGAGGAGCCATCACACAGCTACGAAGAGCACCTCAATATCGAGTCGCCGCAGAAGATCAGAGTCAAATTCGGGGACAGTCTGGACAGCTCGCTGCTGGCACCAAAGAGGGCATACGCGCCCCTATTCGCATCGACGCATGCCGGGCAGCACCGGCGTTTGGCATCTCAGGCACCGCCAACCCTCGCCCCCGTCTCCAAGAAGCCAACCACCACCACAACCAACGCTCCCTCCCACCAACACGAAGCCCCCGGCCTCCTCTCCCTCCTAACCACCACCTTCTGGTCTGCCGTCATCCGCCCCACAGGTCCCACCTCGATCCCCCCCTCCCCACCCTCAGCTCCACCCCCTTACCCCCCCACCCTGCGCGCCCACCTCCGCAGCCGCTACGGCGTCCTCTCCACCCAGCACCCGTGGACCATGGCGCACATGCGCACGCTCCACCGCATGCTCAACTCCTGCTCCTCCGGGAAATCCGACTCCATCATCCCTCGCCCCGGGATCGCGAGCCCGGAGATACCCGCCTACCTCCTTGCGCTGGTTGGAAAGCAGCAGAGCTCCACTTCCGAGAGCCATGACTGGTATTTCTCGACGCAGCACGCACAGATCGTGCTTGCGTTTTCGCAGGTCCTCGTTTCTGCCTCTACTATCTCTGCGATGGAGAGGGGGGAAGTGGAGATGTTGGGTGATGCAATCGCGCTCGAGCACAGGAGTTGTTTGGTCGGCCGGCGGGCGGGGGATATGGTGTGGGGGGATACGATTGGTGTGAGGGGAGCTCGGGAGGTGATTGAGTGGAGGTTTGTGGTGAGGGCGTTGGGGGATTGTTTGAAGGCTAATTTGAGGACGGCGGCGAGGGAGATTGAGGAGAGGGGGGCGATGCAGGGGTGATGGTTTGAGGGGGTTCGGTGCGTGAGAAGAATAGCTTTTGGAGGGAGTCTTGCTTGGTACTTACTGCTGTGCGCGATGTGGAATGGTTTTTGACGAGTGAACGACGTTGTGATGAGCGTTACCCATACAATTCGAAGCGTTTTCATCTCGCGTGGGCTACGGTATCTCAAACTATGGATCAACACTGAGTCCTTCGTTTGCTCATTCATTTTCATTGCATCACTACGGTAGCACATCAATCTGCAAGCAGCTAATCATAAGCGCCGCGAGCTTCATACGCTCATCAGTGCCCATGCCTCATTCCCACCAAGCGCCTTCGCTATGCATCACACCCCAGCATCACCGCCGAAAAAGCGATGGACTCTCGCCAAAACAACCGCGCCCGTTGGCGGTACCCGAACGCCGCCTCGATCTCTCAGCACCAACCTCTTCTTGAAACGCCTCATCACACTGCCCAGAGCGCCACGCTACTGCCCTCCCTGCCCCGACGACGGCGCCGGCATCCCAAAAGCCATCTCCTGAAACCCCGGCGGCACCGCCCACCCATGCGTCCTACAAGCCCGCACATACCCGTCCGCCGCCTCGCCCGTGCCATAATCCCCCCTCGCGGGGATATCCAACCTCGCGGGCGGGTCCGAAGCAATCGCCAGCCGGATCTGCATCAGCACGCTCTCCATCGACGACACGGACGACCATCCGGTATTGGTGAGGAGTTCCATGCACATGGCGCCGCCGAGGACGATGTGCCCGCCGCCGCCCTGCGCGAGGCTGAGGCAGCGCGGGCGGATGACGCGGACGTAGGGGGGCGTGAAGGGGAAGTCCTTGTTGAAGCGGATTTCGAGGACGATGCTGTGGATGTCCTGCTTCTTCATGTCGGCGACGAGGGGCAGGTGGGGGTCGATGACGTGGAAGGAGTGGAGCTCGACGATCCACTGGTAGGCGTTGTCGATTTTCTCGGCATCGATGTACCAGCCGAGATCGCTGAGGGCGCTGGCGTCTTGCACCTTTTGGAGACTGTGGAGCTCTTTCATGAGGCGCCGGGTGGCGGCGGAGTTGGCGTAGGCTGGCTCCGGCATGATGGGCAGAGTGTTGAACTTCAGAGTGCCGGGCACGAAGTCCGTGGCGGCACCGTCCGGTCTCTTGATCAGGGTTTGAGGGGGAGGATCGATCTTATCAGGCTCCGGCTCGACTTCGTCCTCCTCAAACAGGATGTCAAGATCCTCGGCGTCCGTGGCATCGCTCGCAGAATCATCGCCGTCGTCAATCGCAATGGGATCATCGAACCCACCAAGGCCCTTCAGTCTCTTCGCCGGGCTCCTAGAGGTCGGAGTGCGACCGTCTGACGCGGCCCTACGAGACGTAATCGCAGAGGCCGGGAGGACGATCGTGTCGCTAGAACCCCTAGGCGTGCGCGAGGGATCTTGCGGATACGCATTCGCAGGCTTCTTCTCCTCGATGGTCCGGACGGTACCATCCGCCGGCTGACACTGCACGAAGAGGTAGCGCGTCTGGATCCAATCCAGATGTTGAACGACATAGTGCGGATTCTGGCTCTGGAACTCCCCAGGCGCGTTGACGATCTCGTTCAGCGCAATTGCGCTGAAGATCCGCAGCTGACTGTTCGACCATGCAATCTTCGCCGTACTCTGACCTCCATATGCACCGGGCATAGCCATGGCCGAGTAGCCTCCCGAAGTTGCGGCTTCTTTCGCATGGTATACACCATCTCCATAAGCGCGACCATGATCCGCGTTCTTGAAGTGGAGACCCTCGCGGATGATCATGTGCCAGTTGTAGAGCGGGCTACCGTGCCAGGCGAAGATGGTAGGGTACATCAAACTCAGCCGCTGCGTGGTATTGCGCACCTCAGTGATGAAACGCTGCTCTTTGTCTGGAGCACCCATGGCGAAGCGGAACTGGACAAAATCCTTCATGCCGTAGAGGCGCTCTTGGCCTTGCACATCGCCGCTGCTGTCGCCATCGACTTGCATGATGCATGCGCGGTTGCTGGCAATGATCCAGCGAAGCAGACTGAGTGCTGCGGGTGAGATGCGTTCGACCCAGTACTTCAGATCAGCCGGCCGCTTCTTCGCGAGGTAGTCTTGGATTGTCTTCACCGACGGAAGTGTATCAAGTAGCTTGCAGATCGAAATGCACTTGCCCGCTCTGTCGAGCTGCTCGAAGTCTTGGTCGTACACGGTGAAGGATGCCGGGATCCATCTCGGTGTGGTCGCAGGCGTGATTGTTCTTGGCCTCACATCAGCCGATCCTACGCTGACATTGGCGGTGTTGGGTACCCCAGCGGATGACAGAACAATGGGGTCGTCGATGCTGATCGTCGGGTAGTAGGTGACATCGCTGACTCGGCAGTGCAGCTCGGAGTTACCGAGGTCTCGCGTGGTCAACACGATCCAGCTACCTCGCCTCACCGGGCGCTGGTCCGGCTTGTTGAAGAAGATCATCTCCAGTCTGTCCCGATCGAAGCCGACGTCGTACGCCGGCAGCTCCTGGGGCTCCCTCTTCACTTCCGCGGGCTGATTTTGCTGTGTTCTGTAATAGCTGCGATACACAGCGTAAGGGTCGGGCGCACGATACTGTACCAGATCCACCGCCGGCACCATCAAAGCCAGGCCGTCCGGAAAGTCTCGCAGCCTCGTCGCGCTCGCGCTGCTGTAGCAGAAACTGACGAGAAGGTCGACGACTTTTGGTTGGGTCAAGACCTCGTGCTCGATACTTGGGCCGAATCCCAGCGTCATGTACTGGTACAAGCACAGACTCTGATCGCACACATACGGCTTGATCGCCTCGAGCTCCGTGTCAAGTTTGCGATGGCACACCAAGCAGAACTCGGTGCACCGCACAAAGTGGCGCAGAGCGAACTGCATCGCGAGCAGTGGGAACGAGTACGGTGCCGCGCTCTCCGATAAGTAGTGATCGGCCGTGACGATATCCGGCAGCGTGTCGTTCTTCGCTTCTGGCCGGTAGAAACGGTCAGGTATCTCGTCCGCGCCACCGGCACCCTTGCTCGTGATCTCCGAGTACAACGCCTCGGCGCCATGCCAGTCCATGCCTGCGCTCCGGTAGCGAAGTATGGGAACCAGGCGCTCCTGGAGGAAACCGTTCAGCGGCTTCGAGATGAACGTCTCCCGCAGGGCATTCTCATCAGCACCTCCATCCTCCGCGGCGGGTAAATCGCTGGCCGTGCTGTCGTCGTTGAAGGTCTGCTTCACCGCTGTGAACGCCTTGATGGCTTCTTGCAGGGTGGGCTTGTACTTCTTGCCCGCGCACAAACGCATGGCCAAGTTCGGCGTCAAGCGCATGCTGTCACATGCCTGCAGCTCTTCGTTCGTCTTGTAGCCGTTGGGGTACTGTACAATGAGGATGAGGTACTCTTTCGGATCGACATGCCAGGCCTGCATGGCCTCTTCCGAGATCCCGAGTTTCGACACGCGGATTGAGACGGTGACGAAGGCGTTGAAGGCGTCCATGAGATGGCCGAGGTAGCCAACTTTGAAGCCAGCAGTCTTGGCGGCCAGTAGATCGGCGCGCACACGAGAGCGAAAGGCTCGACCGCTCATTTTTGGTGTGCGACTCGTGGCAGCCGCGTACAGGGTCGGCTGATTTGCGCTGATCTCGAATGCTTCGGGGTCGTCGTCATACACGTCGCGATCACTCTCCTCGTCCTCGCTCTCGAGCTGTGAGTCTGGCATTTGCGTGTCGCCATCCCGGTCTGGCGCTAGTCTGGCGAGAGTGGCAGATACGATGTCGAGAAGCTCGAAAACGGTCTTGCGGTTGGTACCTCGTACATCCTGTAGCGCCGCACCGATGACGTGCGGTGCATTGTCACCGCAGAAGACCATATACTCATGGCTTTTGGGATACTCGCTCACGTCCGGGATGATGGCGGTGATCTTGACTGGCTCGATGAGGCCACTGGTCGGCGTACCGAAGAATTCGAACTCGAATTGGCCATCGTCCTCGCCTTGCTGTAATTCGAAGATGCCGAGCGGTAGTGTGTCCTGTTGTGCCTTTTGCAGGTCGGCAACGAACTGTCGGCGGGGCATGACGCCTGCTGTGTATGAGTGGTGAAGCGATACCGTTGCAATAGTCCGGAAATGGAGCCCACTCCAGTGATAGTGAATTTAGCTCTGCAGGCGTGAGCGCTGCGTTCAGAGGGTGTTGGGTGGTGCTAGGCAGAGCGGCGAAAGGTTGAGCTTGGCCAGAAAGGGGCAGAGGTTGAGCTCGTTGGTGTGCGCTTGAAGCGTTGTTTGCGAGATGTTCTTGTAGTCGACAAAGAGGTCGCTTCGTGGTGTGTTGGATTGCGTTGTGTCCAAGACGGAGCGGCAAGTGAGAGTGAAGTCTTGAGGAGAAGTAGTGGGCTGTCGAGGTCGCACATGCATGTGGCAGACCCGTTTGCCTGGCCGTTCACCGGTCCGGTTCGCAGGCGTAGTAGTATATGCCTTGGGATGTCGACGTGAATACAGACATGGACTTACCGTGATTGTTGTCCGTCGAAGGTGAACGAATGAATGAACGTCATGAGCAACTCTGGCTCAGGCAACAGGAGCGACAGGAAGGCGAGGTGGGAGTTGGTGAAGTAGAGGCCATCTCGAAATTGGCCTTGTTGCCTAATGTCGCCGCGCTAGTAAATGCCCCAGCCTGTGATTCGCTATACAACACTTATTACCTTTGACATGTGATGGCAGCAATACACATGCACCCATCCATCTGTGAAGACGTACGATGGCAGTCAAAGCAACCCCGTCGAATACGAGGGCACGCCCAGTCTCCCAGCACGTAGCCGACAGCAGCGTCCAACCCTTCCTCCAGCACGACTTTGACCCGGTAGACTACCTGAACACCACGCTTCCCGCCCTCTCCACCACCACCAGACCTGCACAGAGCGCGCAACATGGCCGGGCGGTACCACTGTCTGAGCTTAATGCTCAGCTGCAGACCTTGCTATCCCAGGTCAATGCGCAGATGACGCGGTTATCGAATACTCTGACACAATTGACGGACGAGATCATACGCAGTGGAGGCAGGCTGGCATACGAGGTAGAAGTGCTACGGGGCGATACTACTGGCTTAACGGATGTTCTGGAGAATGGTTTGAAGAAGGACATCGAGCTCTTGGCGCCTAGACGTGAAGCAGTGAACGGCGTGCCTTCGGAGCATGAAGCCGGCACACTGGATAGAATTACACCCAACGATGAGCCCCAAGAATATACGAGCACTCCAAACGAGCCCGAATACCTCGACAAACTCCGCACCCTCGCCGCCATCCGCTCCCGCCTTGACGCCGTCATCAAAGTCTTCGGCGACGCCATGGCCTGGCCCCTCGCCCCCTCCGAACTCCCCTCAGCATCCTCGTCACTCATCTCCCTCTCTTCTCCCGAATCCGACGCCGAAACCAGAGACCGCGAAGCCAAAGGCAAACAATACCTCGACGCCCTCCGCGCCGAAATCAACGACCTCGTCGGCGCGGGCAACGACCAAGTCACTCTCGCCGCCGCGGCAGCCCGGCTCGAGGAGCTGAGGCAGCTGGCTGAGGTCTGGAAGGGTACGGTGGAGGAGAAGGCGAGGGTGAGACTCGTGGAGGGTCTGTTGAGACCTATCGAGGAGCGGCAGCGCGCGCTGGAGCGAGCGGGGCAGGCGAGGAAGTCTGCGGTATCGCCCTCACGAGGTGGTGTTGATCTTCGGTATGGGGATTTGAATGCGTCGTCGTCGCGGGCGGCGGGTGAGGCAGGGGGTTATGGGTTTCTGCGGAACCTGCGGAATCTGAGGGATGAGATGTATCTTGAGTGAGAGCGCTCAGGTTCATGGAGAGTGGTGAGTGCGATGTCACGCTCGCACTTAAATGTTCTCGAACATTCATGTTGCCATCAAGTGCTCGCCCTACGCAATTAGAGGTCAATTGGGTCATACATGTACAGTGCCGCCAAATGCCCCACTCGCTACATGAGGAGGTGCTGATTAGCCAGCTGCGCCGCCTCCGACTTCACTTCTAAGTTTTGGGCGACCTCATCGCAGCCTTGTCGGCGCAATATATGGGCGGCCTCTCTGGAGAGGATACCACAACGTTGTCGTGCACCGAAATCAACAAAGCTATAAGATGCGGTGACGATCAAAGCGGTGGCTCAGACGTGGGTCCTGAATATACATGAGGATTCTGCTTCAACACTTTTCTTACATCGTTCGGAAACTTGCAGACTGAACGTTTGATGGGACACTGTTAATACCCTTCCACGCGAGAAGAAGCAGCCGAGGACGTGTCGTATGGGAGTCGGAACCTGGGAGGGTACAGGCAAAGAACAATTCCGCCTAACATGCGATTACTTCACCTCACAAGCCTGGAGTTCCGGGAATTCTTCGACAATGAGATACCACCCTACGCGATCCTGTCTCACCGCTGGAGCAAGGGTGAAATCACCTACAAGGACATGCGCAAGAAGCGCAACCTATCAGGAGCCGGTTTTGCTAAGCTCCAAGGCTTTTGCACCTTTGCCAGGAGTTGGTCAAAACGAACGTACGACTCCGTGCACAAGGGCGGAGCCGAAACAGGATGGAAGGAAACGACGGTTGAGTGGGGTTGGATCGATGCATGTTGTATAGACAAAAGCAGCTCAGCGGAATTGACGGAGGCCATCAACTCAATGTCGGTTTGACACATCCACACACCGTACTTTTCACTGACTTTTACGCGAGAGGTTCAAATGGTATAGAAATTCGGACTTCTGCTGCGTCTATCTCGCAGACGTGTTTTCTATGTCCGAGAATCATGCGGCACACGAATTTGAGCGAAGTGAGTGGTTCACTAGAGGTTGGTATGTATACCGGATTACATGAATGCTGCATTGCGAGGCGCGCTAACCCTGCCATCCATCGCCCTCCAGGACATTACAGGAACTTCTAGCGCCGTGGAACGTCCTCTTCTGCGACGCGCAATGGAAGCTACTAGGCCACAAGTGCACACACCTGACACTCGATTGTTCCGTTCACAACGCTGCCGTGTCCCTCAACAAAGAGATCACTCGAGCCACGAATATACACACGAGATATCTAAGGGATGCAGAGGCCTACGCACAAGCGAGCATAGCATGCCGTATGAGCTGGGCAGCACATCGGAAGACGACGAGGGTCGAGGACGTCGCCTACTGCTTGCTTGGCCTCTTCGACGTGCACCTACCGCCTCTTTACGGGGAAGGCGAGAATGCTTTCCGGCGCTTGCAAGAAGAATTACTGCGCCGTTCCAATGACCAGTCAATCTTCGCCTGGTTCAACGTCGATCGATACCTCGCGAAGTTTAACATACTCAAGTGGGAGATCCTCGCCACGCCTATCCTCGCTTCACACCCGGCGGATTTCAGCACCTCCGGCAACGTCGGGTCACTGCATCGTGCGCCAGACACACCGTACAGTCTCACCAACAATGGCCTTGAGCTCCGAACACGTCTGAAGCAGTACCGAGCTACGGAAATCAATGCAAAGTTTTGCACTCTTGAACTGAACTGCGCAGGCGGCCAACGTGTGCACCCCCTTCACAACAGCATCCAACGCACGGCGCTGGCTACGCAGATTGCACTTCTTGACGTGGGATTCGTCGTCGGCCCTCGCGCCGGGGTCATCGCCGAGGAATTTATGCGCGTACATCTGCATCCAATTGCCAAATTCAAGCTCGAAGAGTGTCCGGCCGAAGGTGAAGAAGTCGTTCACGTCAAATACGTCAAGAGCGAAGGCGTTCCATACAGCTTCAACACCACTGAGACTGGACTCATGAAAAGAGCAATCAACTACTCGGCGTCCGCACGCCCGAACTCCCCAATCGTCATACCCGCGGTCCAGCCTATTTTTTTGGACGCTGGCGGCCGCAACCATGAGGAAGGCCCGATCTCGAGGTCCATCGCCGCACGTTATCTGGAAACCCGCCGGGTGAACGCCGATGAGCGACTAAACGATTCTATTGGGCTTGTTGGCACTGGCCTCCATACGTCGGCAAACGAACGCGGAGCATTCACACGGCGGCCAGAGAAGTATACCAACACCAAGTGATGCTGCGTATGGGAAGGAGGCATGGCTGGTGTACAGCCGAGGAGCTGCTGTGTGCTGAAGTGACGGAGCCGGCGTACATCATCCTCGTCAGTGCAAGCCTTATTACGCTGTGCCGGACTAACTCTCGGAATTATTAACCGCTCTGCTAGGATCATGCCGAAACACGAATTGCAACATTCACAAGATCCGCTAGAACAAGCAAACTCTTATAGACCTCGCATTAATCACTCAATTTCCCACCAAACCCTTCACATCTCGACAACGACCACCACGGTCGCCTCACGCCTTCCTCTTTCATTGCACTTGCCGGCCTCTGTTCGCAACACCTTCCGCAATACACCCGGCTTCCCGCTTGGTTACCTAGCCTTCCTCCACCGTTTCTGCAGCGCCAAAAGGCCTCCCAACGAGAGCAATGCTGACAAAAGATTCTGGAGACCGCATCCCAACATCTTGATACTGCGAACCATGACTCTCCCATGCGAGGTTACGGTGCGGTGTCATACACCGATCACCGGAAACCATTGTTTAATAGAGGTAAACTCCGATGGAGTGAGGTATTGGCAGGCCGGAAACCGGGAGATGCTGGATACTGATACCCCGATGAGACTTCATTTAGTGTTTCGATCAGGAGGACATGCAAGTCTCAGCAGCAATGGTAGTTGCCAGCAAACTCGCCCCCTCACCTTCGGTCCTGGGTGGAGGCTTGGAGGCTGGGTGACTGAGAACGGATGATGACGGACGGCTCGGACTTGCCTGCTGCGTCACTTCTGTCTTCACTACAATCTCAACGGATCACTTGACCAAATGCACTTTCCAAAACGCACCGTTCGCAGTTACACAGCACCTCTGGGGTTGGAGGGTTTGCCATATCTCTATTCTGTTCATTGGCTGTACAGTAGCTGCAGGTGTACCCCGAATGTGGCTGCGCCTTTCCCTTCCTTCCATCCCCATTCCCTTCTGCGCTCGACGCTCGGCTGTGCTCCCGGTGGTCATGCATTGCATGCCGCAAAGGGCTACGCTGACGTCGACCGCTTGACGCACAGGGAGCGCCTGGCGAATCTTCCGCATCTCCCTTCATCTCCACAGAGTGTCCCTGCTCCCGTTCTTGAGCAAGACCTTACGACCGACACGTCCACTGAGCCACAGACCCTGAACTTGCGAAATAGCTCAACCATTTGCGAAGCTGGCTCTCATGCAGGCGGCTACGCGCCGAGAATGCGTGCTTACTTCTCGAGCAGTCTTCGAGCATTCCGTATCAACCAGGTTGGGATGCATTGCTGTTCGGGTGGCCCGCCGTTGGCGGTGCGAGAGTTGTGTCGATGGCCGGATGTGAATCTACTGGAGATGGCGACGTCAGCTTGCTCATAATCGAATATTGCGGAATTGTCAGCACGGCGTCCAGGGCCTTCTTCAACGCACCTTTCACCGGGGAGTGAGTGAGGTCTATAACCTCCGGTTCCACTCTTTGCCGCTTGTGAGCGTATCGTGATTGCGGGCGAGGCAATTCCGAAGGTCTTCTCTTCCTGTTCGACGGCAAGGCTGCCATACTCCGCGAAGGTACTTCCGGCCCTGCTGAAGGCGGTTGCACGAGGATCGTGGGCACCTCTTGTTGAGTCTTTCTTGGATCGCGCATTGGCTCGTCCTCAATCTCGTGCTCGGCATCGATATCGCTATCCGTCTCCGTGTCATGGTCGGAGGCACTAAAAGAAATTCCTGGCAGCCCGCCCTCACCTCCCAGCTCCGGAGGCAGAGGTCGCTTGATGGGGGGTGGCCGCACCGGTATATGCCCCGAAGGCGCCGTTTCATGACTCGTCATCCGGGCGCCAGGTGGTACGCCCATCACGGCGTGCAGCGTCTTCGCAGCCTGGATAACGTCCGGCATCCGCTCCCAGAAGGTCTTCTCGAAAGCCCGGATTTCGGCTTTGCTGGTTTTCGGTTGCATTTGGGCGGCTTGTTGTCAGTCGCTGCGGTATGTTGGCGCGATGGAACGATGAATGCGTACGCTCGTTAGTTCTGGTAGTAAGCAGTGTGTGCTGGCGACGTTGTTCCAGTAAAGCAAGCCGTTGCGTGGCGGCGTACAATGATCGGAAGTAGTGGCAGAGCTCTCAGAAACAAACGTTGACTGCATGCCGAAACAAAACTGATATGATGCAGTCATATAGTGACGTTCGGTAGATGTGCGCGGCGCTAGCGTGACGACGGCCACGACGGAACATCGCAAACGGCAGGCACCACCTAGAAAACTCGTCAATCTCCACATGTAGAAGGCGTGAGCCACGCACGTGAAGTGGCGGGGACAAACACGCGGTCTGCCCCAGCCTCGTTGCTGTTTTGATGTTTGTTTAGCTGGAGAACTCAGGTCAGTCGTATTAGCTAGAGCTACGTTGCGCTGCGTGGTATACTGGATCCCCAAGCTTCGGCAGGCCGCTCGCAACGACTCCTCACGCCGTCTGATTGAACGTCGCGGCCAGCGTGTGATTCAGCGAGAAATTGTAGGTCGCTTCCAACACGTACGGACCGTCGCCGGGGCCAAAGATCTGCCGACTGTTCCTGCCCCATTCGGGATTGTTGATGCCATCAATCCAATCCTCCACCTCCATCACCACGCAACCGTACTTCTCGGCCACACGAGGGCGGGAAGAGTCGTTGAAGAAGCCTTGGGTTTCTTTCAGAGCGAAAGTGCCTAGACACGCAGTCAGCAGGAGGCCATTCACGAGCACGTGGGCTTTGACCTGCCGTTCATGTTGTTGCAAGTATAGACCTGGAAAGCGTCCTGATCGCTATAGACATCGATCTGGATGCCGGAGAACGGGCTAGCGAGGGTTGCAACGGGGGCTTGACGCCAGTTGAACGGTCCCTGCGCATCGCGGTTGAGGATGTAACAGTTGTCTGGCTCAACGTCAGCCTGGATGCAGGAGACCTCGGGATGCAAAACGCACCGTATCCCGTGCAGTTGTATCCGCAGTTGCCCAGCAAATCAGGAGAGCTGATATTAGCACCCAGCTGCTTCGGCGCAGACCACCAGTCATTCACGCTGCCCTGCTTGTTGCCCAAGAGATTGCCAGTCGGGACCTCTATATTGTCGATCTCGGTTTGAAGCCCAGCGTATGGCAAGAACAAGCTGTAGTTCAGCGCCAAGGGCGTCGCCGGATTTTGGAACCCATCGAGATTCCAGTACGTGTGCGAGCTCAGCATGATTGACGTCTTCTTAGTGGTCGAAAGGGCGGTCATTCGCAGGTGCCACTGGTACGGTGTGAGAGTGTAGGTGATGTATGCGATGACCTCGCCCGGGAAACCCATCCCGAGACTACCATCTGGATCGACCAAGCTGAAGGTCTGGCGGAAGTGAAGGTATTAGCCCTCAACGCCTCACAAACAGGTCGGATCATCCAGCCTTACGATGGAGTTGGCGGTATGCGCTTCCACCGTCCAGTCGCGATAATCCCAGCCGTCGCTACCGCCATGTAGGGTGTCATTCTTGTTGTTGTCGTTCGCGTCGGTGTGGTACGTTAGTCCATCAATCTCAAACAAGCTGTTCTTGATCCTGCAAGCGGTCCGGGTAAGCCTTGCTCAAAAGCACGACCAGGGCATATAAGCCATACCTGTTCGCGTAACGCCCCGGAATACCGTTCAGATGAGGGTGCAGTTTTGACTCCGAGTAGTAGGTAGCATTGTCGAACCTGGCCCGCCATCAGCACAGCACACCTTCTCGACGATACGTCTCCCTAGCAACATACCCAAGCACGATATCCCGCTCGACACCATGCACGTCCTTGATGAACAGGTTCGAGACACTCGCGGCATAGGGGATGAAGTACCCCGTAATGCCTTCGCTGCTGATGACATATTTGCCATCCGGTCGTACGGCGGAGCCATTGCCTGCGATTGTCGGGAGCGCACCGTAGCTTGAGAGTGTTGCGCTTTGCCCGAGCGCGAGCAGAGGCAGTACTGCGACGGCAGCCAAGTTCTTGAGTCCGATCATCCTGCCGCTTATGCTGGACTATGAAGTTCGAGGACGTCAGCAGTCTTGAAGGGGGATGTAGCGCCTTTTAAGACGAGACGAGTGGAGTGATGAGGCTAAGGGAAGAACAACTTGAAGCTGAACGAGGATAAGGTTGAGCGTTGCACCCATTGGGCGTTTTGTTCGTGACCACGCGCAGGCGGCGAAGGTCGCTATGGACACAGATTGCGCCAGGGATGTTTTACAAGCAGCCATACCGCTTGCAAATTGGAGCGGATTGCGTGCTACCACGCCGATGTGAGCCAATGCGGCAGCGGCCGGCACCTTTGCATCTCTACTGATCCCCAGGCAGGTGTGGACGTGGACGTGCTTCTCGTGAGCCGTGACGAGACAGGAAAGCATTTGTACGCTGCTGTGAAACCAATGGATGGAGTACCGATAGGACCGTGAGAAGATGGAAGGATGGTGAAAGATAGGAGGTGGCGTTCTTGTGTTTGCGGAACGCCGCCGCGGAAAAGAATTGCTTTCTTAGGCGAGCATCAGTCTGTGCATCACCCAAAGCCAGAACTTACAACATAGCTAAGCAGTATCAACGAGCGGCTGATATGGAGGCTAGGAGGAGACAGCGGAGACACTGGTCTCTCTCGTACGGTCCGGGCGACTTGACGCATTACTGTCGGACGCTTCGAAAGACCACGACTGAGCAGTCACAAACGGGGCCTTCTAATGCAGCTGATCGAGGAAGACTGTCTTCGTACAAAGTTCCAAGCACTCGTCTGCTCAGTTCAATATCACTTTCACCCCTTCGCTGGACCAATCACCTCCCGCGATACACTCCATCCTCTTTGAGAGACCATCTTTGCGCGTCCCTACTTGGCCTTTCATAAAGCTACATTACACATTGAAAGGGAACCGACCCTCTAGGGGTGCCATTGCAATTGAACTGCTGTCGAATTCGATTGTGCTCCTCGTTTAAGACCCTGTCGCGCTCAAAGAACACCTACGGCCCGGAATGTACGCTCAGTAATTGCTCCCGGAACTCCTACGCTCACTCAATCCATCGATCCTCGGCCGCTCAAAAGAGCCCAAACTTCTTCCTCCTCGGCGCGGCAGCTACGCCATGATCCGTATTCGGGGGATATCCCTCGTTCTTGCCCGCAGTGCCCGCCCGCTTCTTCTCCCGCTGCGCCGTGCAGCACGTGAAGAACACCGTCAGCATACCCAGGAACAGCGTGACGAACGCCGCCAACAGGACCCAGATGCCGGGACCGAATTTGGCGACGCTGCCGGACTTGTCGTTATTGACGTGGTGCTTGATGATGCCGAAGAGGCTGAAGTCGACGGCGATGCTGACGAGCACGAGGATCCAGGCGGCGAAGGCGACGAAGGCGCCGACGAGGGAGCCGATGATGCCGGAGCCGAGGCTGCAGAGGAAGGCGATGAAGGCTAGGGCGCAGGCGATGGGGTGGAGGATCATGACGCGGGTGAGGCTATCGCTCGTGCCGGCCGCCATCTCGGAGAAGGGGATGTGGTCGATGCGGGCCATGATGTCCGCGGGATTGTAGCCGATGTGGCGTGAGCCGCACCAGTCCTGGTCGGTGGTGATGGGCGGGACATCGAGGACGCAGTAGCCGAAGCTGCCGAAGCTGACCGAGGAGTTGCGGATGTCGGTTTTGTTCGTGAGCGTGACGCGGAGCAGGGAGATGTCCCCAATGATGGGCGCGGAGATGGTGGTCACGAGTAGGAGGATGGCGCTGATGAAGAGCAGGGCCACGCCGAACCTGGAGGTGCTTGTTAGTACTGCCATCACGTTGTTACGTGAATATTGAACGCTCGCTTACCAGTGGGTCCGCTTCGCGACGCTGTATAGCGCCATGGTCGCGTGCTTGAGCGCGTTCTGTTGTCGAGGATTGTTTGCTGGTAAACTGACTAGCTTGAAGTTCGCTCTGTGTGTGTGCAGATCGCAGGATGATCGACGGCGGAATATGCTGAGGTTTCTTTGTTTGCTCTGTCGAAGAAGTTGGATGACGGTGCTTGGGGAGGCGTCGTTTCCGCAGGTTTCGATGCCAATAAACAGGATATAATGTTGCACACTGCCGTGTAACACGCGCGGTTGCAAATGACGTAGGGCTCCAATCACAAGGTGCGGTTGCCGTGTGAGACATCGGGCGCATTCCAGGCCCTGATGAACTGGACCAGTCTTGGAAGTCACTACATTGCATGGAAGGCGGTCTGGACCTACACGTGCATCTCGCAGAGAAGATTTCATGTTCGGTTCAAGCCAAGCCTGCTTCTTTGCTCGCCAAGCGAGCTGAAACGCGCCGAGACATACCAATCGAGCCTAGTTTGGCCTCTCGCCTTGTACAACAATCTTGCGGGCAAGCAAGAGGCGAAGGCCACGACATGTCTGAGTGGCGAGGTTATCGCGCACCAGCTATTCTAGCTGTTCGACACTGGGCAACTTCACAGCTCCCCGACGCTCCAGCACCACCCCACGGCCACCAGCCACGCGCCCATCATGATCATGAAGCCCGTCAGTACTCCCCGCTGCAACCAACCACTAACAAACTCGAAGTGATGCCCATCAACACGACCCCACCAATCCTCCGTAGTAAAACTCCACTCCTCCCGCACAGTGACAACGTATAAGAGAACCAGGGCGCTGAACTGCGGCAGCCATTGAGCCATCCCCCCGATGCACGTCACGGCGACGTACAGGCCGTCGTTGTAGTCGCCATTGTAGTCGATCCGAGTGGTCCAGCCGGTTGTGAGACTTGCGCCGAACGTAACGAGTGACAGTGCCGTGAGGAGTTTCGCGCGTTTCTCGGCCGTGGCGTCGAAGAGCGTGAACAAGGGTCTGGCGCACGCAGGGCAAGTGAACTGGCTGTGCGCAAACCAGGCGTGCAGGCACTCTTGGCAAAAGATGTGGCTGCAAGGGGTGGCGAGTACAGGGTTGGTGGGTGGTGAGTCGCGGCAGATGATGCAGGTTGTGTCTGTCGGAAATTCGGTAGGAGAGGACAGGTGATTTTCGAGAAAGCTGGCTTTGCTCGGTAGATCAGTCGTTACACGTTTGAGGCCGAGCAGATGCCTGTAAATTGCCAGCGTGGCGAGTGTGAGGAGTGAGATTGCCGGCCATTGCTTCGAGATCGCGAGCGCGGCGAGAACAACCGTGGCGGCCACCGGATGTTGTCTGAGCATGGCCGCGGCGCGCACAATGTTCGTAGTGGCCATCTCGAGCTGGGTATAGACCGGTGTCAGGTTGACATCGATCTTGCCGCCTGGACGCCAGAGAGGGGATCCTTAGTTGCGGTGCGTGGGCGTGACAATCACGAGATGCGGCGGAGGCGCTGACACCTCGGGCGTCGCTTTGTTCGATCTAATCACCGACGATACAGTCTAGGCGCGTAAAGAGTTTTTATGCCTTCTTCCCGGCGGCCTTCTGCGAGACTTGTCAGGTGGCCCCAGCACATCCGGGCACAGGAAGACATACCAGATAACAGTCCTTCAGCACCATGAACTCCCGTGCGCACATGTCCTTGCTCACGTTTTGGTAGTTGGCTGAGATGCACTTGCCGTAGACTGCTCCCTGTCATGTTCGTAAGCTTCATGTTGCCACTCATAATCGCGGACGGCATACCTCAGCAGAGCACTTGGCGGCTGCCTGTGCGAAATTTTCGATCGGTCTCGTGCGTCCCGGCATGGCTGTAGATGTGTACTCGACACGGAACAGCAGAGAGGATAGGAGGCGGAGTCGTGGCGAAGGACATTGTACATGGGCAGAAGGAGGTACATGTAGTGATCTCATGTCGAGAACAAGCCTTTCGGCAGCCGGCGGCCAACAACGGCCCTTCCCGCCTCCACATCAACAACCTCAAGAACGCGTGGACTTCGCGCTTGCTCCACCAGACAGCACACTCTTGCGCCGGAGCATCCACCTCGCTGTACGGGACGAGCGCATTACTTGGGAACAGCTCTACAGCTGTATGCGATAGTATATATGCACCCCGGCCACCGATGACCCGGTTTTACTCCAAGCGCGTGCGGCGGAAAGCAATCCACACCGCGTCCGTCACATGTCGGACAATGCTCCCTACCAAGACGATCTACCCGATCTCAGCGATGAAGGCAAGTCAAGAAACCCCCTTAATCCGGTATTCGATGTATTAATTGATTTGGGTTACTAGACATCGCCCTCCTCCACCAAATCACGACCCTCGCCCAGCACTCCTCCCCGCCGTCCCCGCCCTTCCGCGCCCTCTTCGCCGCCTACGACGCCGTTTTCGCGGAGCAAGGTGTGGAGCAGGAGCACGATGGCGTTGTGTTTCGTGTGCTACTGCGTGTGGGAGAGGCCGCGCGCGAGGGAGGAGGTCGCGCAGGGGGGCGGGGAGTGGATTTGGTGGGGTGTCTGAAGGGGATATTGCAGGCTCAAGGAATTACCGTTGTTGAAGATGAGGGAGAGGGCGGAGATGGGGTGAGTGAGGTGGCTCGAGAAGGCGAGGGTGGTGTGGCCATGCTGGATGGGCACGGTGGAATTGGAGGTTTAGGAAGGAGGAGGAAGAGTACTGGAAAGAGAAGGGTCAGTTTCGACGATGCTCGACTGGATGAGACGTGGTTGAGCGAGCATTCGCGGTCCATTGTTGCTCCACCGCCGCGACAGCAGAGTCAGCGTAGTCTACTTGCTCAGCCCGCACGACGAGGGAGACTGCACGATGACATTTCAACGCGTCGTGCAAGATCCACGAGCTCGCAGCGTCCCGCCAACACATTCACACGACACTCTGCGCCCAAGCACCACCAGCAAACCTCACCATCCACGGTCTACACGTCAGAGTTCTCCGACCACGCCAACCCGACGCTCCTCTTCCAACCGTCTCAGACCCAACTAGAACAGAATGCAGAGGCTTTTGCTTCCACCTCTACCGTCCGTGCAGCCCGACACTGCATGCACATTTGGCACGACCGAGCCCTCATACTCCACCAAACCCAACAGCAAGCCCGCGCGATCGCCACAGCCCACGATCACCGCACTCTGCTCAAGCAGGCATTCGACCAATGGCGCACCAATCTTTCCATGCGGAAAGATGCCCACGCGAAAGCTCTACTCCACGACCAAATCGACGAGCGTGCATCTTACCACTTCAGGCACTACCTTCTCCACAAAGCCTTCACCCAATGGGTAGGCTCTCTTGCGTATCAGCGAAGACAGGTCCACGACGCCCAGGTCCAGATCCTGCGCATCCGGTATTTCTACCGGTGGCGCACACTCGCTGTGGACAATGCCCTGAAGGCAAGGAGCATCCTCGCCCGGAAGTACCTGGCTGTGTGGCGGGCGAAGCTGGCGAGGAGGCAGTTGAGGGAGGAGCAGGCGCTGGCGAAGTCCGAGGAGAGCAGGGTGAGGACGTGTTGGAGGGCGTGGTTTTGGCACTTCTGCTCTAGGCGTGTGGAAGGGTGGCGGGAAGACAGCGTTAAGCGGCGCGCTCTCGAGGTTTTGAAGACCCGCGTGAGTGCCCTCGATGGTCAGCGAGAGCGAGCACGGCACTATTGCGACACCAATTCTGCTCGTCGCGCTCTGCACGTCCTCCGCGACCGCTTCGCCCGACTGCAAAACTCTATGCAACTAGCTCAAACCCACCAGGACCGCACACTCACGACCCGTTGCCTCCACACCCTGACCATCCGCGCCCGTCTTGAGCCTCTCGGCCGTACGCTCACGCTCAAAGTCTCCCTCGACCTCCAACGCAAAGCTTTTCGAATCTGGCATCTTCATCTCCAGCTCTCCCGACAGGCGACCGAAGTCGACCGCCAGAGGATCCTGCAAAGCGCCTGGACGAACTGGAACGATGCACTGAGGTGTAGGGCGCTGGGGCAGAAAATTGACGAGAGAGTGCTGGTTGAGAATCTCTATAGATGGGTGTTGGCGGAGAGGGGGAGATTGATGCGGAGAAGGGTCGAAGAGAGCTTGGCGAGGAAGGTATTGAGCACATGGGTGATCAAACTCCACGACTCGAGCCGAAGATACCAGCAGGCTACGCAGGTGTTTGCCGAGCGTCAGCAGAGACGTCGCTTGTCCTGCGTGATGGTGAAGCTGCACCTCGCCATGCGCAAGCGTGAAGACGCCGAGCGAGCCGCGGTGGAGTTCGCTTCCGCCCGCGTGTTGCCGAATGCGCTCGATGCTCTCGCGACAAAGTTCCGCCAAGTCCAGCAGATTAGCAAATGGGCGGAGGATGCAAGGTTCTATACTCTGTGTACCCGGACCTTGGCTGTCTGGAAGGAGAAGACGACGCAGCATCAGCATAATCGGAAACGGGACGCTTATACGCGGGTGAGGACTCGAGTCAAGATCAGACTTGTTGCGACCGTTTTGGCAGGATGGAGAGCGAAGACCGCGCACTTGAGGGTGCTGAATGGGGAAGCTGAGCGACGGGCTAGTGAAAGAGTGATTGTGGTGGGGAGTCAAGGCTTTGATCGCTGGCGGGCGAGAAGCGCGCAAGTCCAGCAGATGGTCCAGCAGGCAGCGGAGCTGAACCGGCGGAAACTTGTCATCGCTGCTTTCTCGGCTCTCACGACACGGTATACAGATCTGGCAGCACTTGACGAGCGAGCAGAAGCTTTCAGACGGGAGACTGATCTCGCGGTTCTCGCTGTTGCGCTCAAGAGAGTGCAATGGGCGCAGTTCACCGCGGCGCGACGAGCCGAGAGCGCCGAGGCACTGTGGGCACGGAACCGGGACGTGCACGTACGGAATATGGTCAGGCTCTGGGCTGCGCAGACTTCGTCCCGCCGCGAAGCACGTCAAGCAGCCGCTTCTGGCCGCGGCAAAGAAGAAGAAGAACTCGAGAGCCCGAGCCTACGCCCCGCCAGCCGCGCAGCCTCCCGATCGCGGCTGCCGCCCCAAGCATTTCCGAGTTCGCCCCCGACCGCTACTATAGGCACGGCGACGCCGGCATACCTGCGCACACCCTCTCGCAGTCGAAGGGCGGGGAGATTCAGGCCCTTGCCCACACCCGCGCCAGGAACCCCTTTTGCGTTTGAGACAGGATATCTGGCTACGACGCCTGCGCCTTTGCCTTTCCCTGAGCTACCGGTATTGGACGATGCTAGGGATGGGGGTGGGGCGTTGACGCCGCAGGTCACGCCATTTGCTAGGAAATTGAGGGCTGGTGGGTTTGGATATCGTCAAGCGCAACATGCTGATGCCCCGGTGGGCGTTGGTACTGGATACGGGGCTGAGCGTGGGGCTGAGACTCCTGCGCCGGCTCTTAAGAGCAGTGTCTTTGGCCGCTCTGTGCTGGGTACCGCGACTGCCAAGAGTGTGCGGTTTGCGGGTGCGGGTCGGTTTGGTAGTGCTGGAAGTGGCGGGAGCGGGCATTTGAAGAGTAGTTGATGAGACTAAGATGATGGCGTCTGGATGTGGAGGACTGGATGATCATGGGAAGGCGCAGTGGGAGCTACACGGGTCCGGATGGGACGGTTTGGCTCAAGCCCGGAGTTGATGTACGACCGGGGGTTCCAGAACGAGGGTGGCATTGTTGGGGTCCTGGCATTGGTTAATGCGAGTACGAGCGCTGTTCCGTCTGATATCCTCAATCCTTTTCAACCAGTTTGCATCGCTGTCGTCGTTGTGTGTGCCTTAGGCCAGCAATCAGCGGGACATCCGCGCCGTCCGGACCGATCCTTGCGCTACTAAACTTCAATCGAAACGCGCCTTCGTTTCGCGTCTTCCATTGACTATTTAGCATACTGTACGATCAATGTTAGGGGTACGAGCATTGCGGCTATGCCGCTCGCTTGTATACCGCACAGCCCGGATCTCACGGACATACAATGGCTCAGCCAACCCGGCACCTCACGCCACGTACTTTCAACCTCCGCCACAGCCTCCAAAACCGCCTCGACGAATATGGAGCGGGATACTGCTGGCGACGACATGCATCGGCATTGGAGCCTACGCGCACTCGTGGTTCTACAATCTGCCTCTCCTCGAAATGGGTCCGGAAACTCTTGAGGGCGAGGAAATGGCGGTGGAGGCCGAGGTCATGCATGCTGCCATGGCTGAGGCTGTGCGCTCTCTAACCGCTGTAAACGTGCCTGCTATGGATCTGGAGAGGTGCCAGGACGCCCTCGAGGCTGGCGCGGGGTACACTGTCACTTCCACAGCCCTCGCGCACTCCTCGCAATTGGCGAGTAATTTGCCTTGCGAAGATACTTGGAATGGTGGTGAGCAATCGATCGCATGAGTGGGCGTCCATATGAATCCGAACGATCTCTGACTTTGGAACGCATCACTTTCTTAGGCGCCTTCTTGTACTCCAATGACGAAGCCAAGAACTGGTGCGAATGGTCAATCTACGATGGCCACGCTGGCCCGCGTACTGCACAGGCACTTAGGACGTCTTTGGCCGGCATGGTTGGTGGAGCCTTGGGTGAGCGTGGTTGTTTTGAGCGGCCTTATAGTCCAAACGATCCTCTCATCATCAACACGATCAAGAAGGTCTTCCTTGAGGCAGATGCGGATCTAGTACAGATGACTATGGAACGGGTACGCAGCGGCCTACCCGATCGCGCGAACGTCGTCGCCTCGGCCGCGGCCGCTTTCTCGGGTTCTTGCGCATTACTGGCCCTCTACGATCCGGTACAGCACGTCCTTCGGGTGGCGAACACGGGTGATTCGCGGGCGGTACTTGGCAGGTGGGACGGCGAGAAATATATAGCGTATGCCATGTCTGTCGATCAGACGGGTTTCAACGAGGAAGAAGTCGCGCGCATTACGCAGCAGCATCCTGGCGAGGATGTGGTCGATCCGAAGACCGGTCGCGTACACGGTCTCGCCGTAACTCGCGCCTTCGGAGACGCGCGTTGGAAGTGGCCCCAGGAGGTCTCGAAGCGGGCCTACGAAATGTTCTGGGGACCCTCGCCGCGCCCGGACAGCATGATCAAAACCCCGCCCTATCTTACCGCGGAGCCTGAAGTCACGGAAGTCGTTGTGCAGACGGGCGACCATCCCGACTTCCTCGTTATGGCCTCCGACGGCTTGTGGGACAACATGTCCAGCGACGACGCCGTCACTTGTGTGCAAATGTGGCTTGATAAGAACAAGCCCGCCGCCTTCATGGAAAAACATAATGCTGGCACCCTCGGACCGATTGGTCCCGCGCGTCGAACTCCCAACCTCTTGCCACCCAGCCTGCCCGGAAACTTGGCGCCTGTCTACTCCACCGCTGCCGAGGTAGCAGGAGAAGACGAAGACGTGTACTTCGATGAGGAAGAAAAGTGCCTCAGATGGCGCGTCAGCCCGAAGCACTTCGTCGTCGAAGACGTCCACTGCGGCATCCATCTCATCAAGAACGCACTGGGTGGGAAGCGAAGGGATCTTTTCACCGGCGTGATGAGCGTGCAGCCGCCGCTCAGTCGGAGAGTGCGAGACGATATCACGGTGCAAGTGATTTTCTTTGGCGTGGATAACAATCTGGCGCTGGCTGGGCGGAGTGGCTGAAGAGCTTTCTGCGCCAAGGGCTTCAAGAGAAGGCGTAAGTGTGGTAGGTATGTATAAAGTGCTTGCATAGCGTGGGATAGGTCCTAGTTGTATCAATATGTTCAAGGCAGGCCACGGTCCAACAGCATCCCGGACATGGAGGCAGAAAGAAGGCAAGCGGTCCATGGAGGCATGCGACGCAAGCAGAAGCGATATTGGGCACGGAGCTTTAACGACAAATCGAACGCTCGTCGCTAGCATTTCTACGCGATTGTGTCTCGTCGCTGAGCAGGTGAATGAAGGTAGCTGACTCTAGCCTTCGAGCCCCAGGTATACAGCAGCGCAACGGCTGAACGTCTCTAAAACGTTCGTCGACGATGGAGTGATGTTGATCCCGTCTCGTGGCAGCCGGTGCTGCTGCCCTGAAATCCAACCTCACATGCCCTGGCCGATATCGGCACCTTTTGGCTGCGGGGAAGCTTTAATGTTTACACCGGATAACGACTTGCATTCGAAGACAAATTCCTCTCGAAGGCCATGCTGATCAACTTCGTCCGGCGTTGGCAAGAGCGAAGCACATCTCGTCGCGCCGACGAAGGGCCTCGTTGAACGAATTGAGCTCTAGTCGACGAACTCTCCTCCCGGATACTGCGCTTGCGATTGGTCGAAAGGCACCATGGCAACCAATGGTTCTGCATCAAAGCCGAAAGGCGGCAAGCTCCTCGTCCTCCCCGGCGACCACATCGGACCCGAAGTCGTTCACGAAGCCCTCAAGATCCTCGACATCATCGAAGAAACGACGGGGGCCAAGTTCGAGCGCGAGTTCGACTTATGCGGTGGATGCTCCCTCGACAAGCACAAGGACTCCGTTACCGAGGAGGTGCTCAAGAAGAGCGAAGAGGCAGACGCGGTCTTCTTCGGGAGCGCAGGCGGACCGGAATGGGGGCACAGCCAGCCGAACCCGGAGAGCGGTTTGCTGAGGATTAGGCTGAGGATGCAGATCTTCGCGAATCTGAGGCCGTGCAACTTCGCGAGTAAGTCGCTGGTGCATCGGAGTCCGATCAAGGAGGAGATTATCAAGGGGGTGGATTTCATGCTCATACGGGAGAATTGCGGAGGAGCGTACTACGGCAACAAGATCGAAGAGGAGGACTATGCGTGCGACCCGTGGGAGTATTCTGTAAGGCTCGGCAGTATACCCTTTGAGTGAGACATCGGATGGCTAACACCTTTGGCTTGGGGTAGCGGTCCGAGATCGAGAGAATGGCCAGAGTAGCGGGTGCGCTGGCTATGCAGCATGACCCACCACTTCCGGTTTGGAGCGCGGATAAGGCCAATGTTCTCGCCAGCTCACGGGTGTGGAGACGCATCGTTCATGAAGTTTTCGACAAGGAATTTCCGAAAGTCACCCTTCGTGACCAGCTGGCGGATAGTCTGGCCATGCTGCTGATCACCAAGCCCACGGCGTTCAATGGCATCATCGTCACCGACAACACGTTCGGTGACATCCTCTCGGACGAGTCCGGCGGCTTGACCGGCTCTCTAGGTCTCCTCCCTTCGGCATCCCTCGCTGGCGCACCCGCCGCGCCCGGCACAGAGCCCACACAGGGCCGCAACAACGCTGGCGGCGTCAGAGGTCTCTACGAGCCCGTGCACGGGTCCGCGCCTGATATCAGTGGCAAAGGTCTCGCGAATCCGGCCGCGCAGGTGCTGAGTCTGGCAATGATGCTGCGGTACAGCTTTAACATGCATCATGAGGCTGACGTTGTTGAGCAAGCTGTGGCGAAGGTGTTGGATAGCAAGGAGGATGGGGGTTTGGAGGTGAGGACTGGTGACCTTGGGGGGAAGGCGGGGTCGAAGGAGATGAGTGAGGCGATCCAAGGGGAGGTCAAGAGGTTGTTGAAGGATTGATGAGTACGTTAGGGTTCCCTCTCGCCATGCTTGGGTTCTCGACCGCGGAGACCGACACCCTATGTGCTCTGTCTCGCACATCGCAAACTGCAGAAGCATTGTCAGCAGATGCATCGACCTGCCTAGCGAATGTCAAGCAGTCTCACATCTACCATCGCGCATCCCGACCACAGATTCAACGAAACCTTCGCAAGGAGCTCGTCGCTCGACGATTGCCGTCAGACCAAAGCTTCATCGAACAAGCAACCAGCCACTAGTTGAAGAGCCCACTATGTTGACAGCCGCCCTCGTCGCATCTCGCACAAATCGTCTAACGAGCCATGGCCTGCTGAGCATGCCCATGACCCTCGCGCAGAACCCTGAGTACAGGGATGAGATGCGGTAGTCGCTCCTGTCCGGTTAGATGGACGCCTGCCATTCGCCAGTGTGCATCCCACCTGCATCCCACCATATCTCCCAACAGCACGATGAGCGTAGGATCATCAGCTCTCGATGCAATCGTTCTTTACGCGAGCTCTCCTTATGTGAAAGGTATGTGGCTTGTGGCAAGGATGTGCTCGATCATCACGCCCAGCAGCGCCACGATCACAGTTGTTTCCGCTGCGGTCCAAGATATACGCCAACACATCCGACTGCGTTCACCCCTTCGCACAAATGGGAGATTTCTGAGAGGCCGCCTATAGCCCGTATTCAAGTCTCGGCTTGGCGGGGGTCGTATCTTCAACTTTCCCGGGCTTCCAGGAAGGTGCAAGCATCCGGACGCTGGTCAATGAGGCTGTGAAGAGGTTGAAAGATTTTGATGTCCTCCACCGGCATCTTGCGCATCTCGGCAAAAGTGTGCCAGGACCAACCTTCGCACTTATCAGGCTCGAGAAGCTTTCAAGAAGGTCAGTCAAGATCTACATCCGAAGTAACACTGTGAATGTGTCGCAGAGCCTTTGGCCACAAATAAGGAATCGAGATGCATCGAGTACACAAATACGGCTTACCTGAGGCTCAGGAGCCTTGCCGTCAAGCTCTGCAACAGCACAGGCAGTCATAAAGATGGTCACGTAATGCTTCCCCGTATCGCTGAATACGCTGTTCGTCGCCGTCAAGAAACGCACATCCTGTACGTCCAGACCAGTCTCTTCTTTCACTTCTCTCGCCGCACACTCTTCGAAAGACTCGCCGAAGTCAAGGTGGCCTCCCGGGAGGGCATATGTGCCTATGGAGTTCAGACTGTATATACCGAGACGGAGGGGCAATGCATTGCGAAACATACCAGCTCCAAGACTGCCTTTTCGTTGGCCCATGATGAAGCGTCCGTCTCGCCCGGAGCGGAAGACGAAGACGCCCACTCCTACACGTAGCGGACTCGCCATCGCCAAGCATATATATGTCTTCGCCACACATGAGTTGCTGTTTGAGATCAGAATATGGGTTGTGCTTCGGGCCAGCCTCCACCGGCCATCTCGGCCGGCGCTATGCCAAGACGGGTACCTTGCAGTACCGGTATCGCGATCTCGATCCTTCGCTGCAACACCGACATCGAAGAGGCAGGTGAGCTGCACGCGGACGCCGGCGTGGCCAGCGATAGTTGAGTAAGGTAGGCTCTCAAGTTCTTCTGCTCTTCTGCTCTTCTGCTCCCTTCTATCCTTGCAGCGAGAACAGTCCCTCCTAGGCAACATGACTCAACGTCAAGCATTCACGGCCTTCGCAGTCTGCGTGCTGTCCGCCTCATCAGCCGCGGCCCAGACGACCATTGGCGGCCTCTCTGGAAGCCATACAGATATCCCGAGATGGTGTGGCAAGCCGTATCAGTCTGGGAGTCCCAACTACGACCCGGGAGGGATGCTGATGCCTCCCGCCCCCTCGCCGACGCCGATGCTATATGTGCAGATCGAACCGCGATACAGCATCTACGATTCGAGCGAGACCTCCGGCGAGTTTCTCGTAGATGCCAGCCTCTCTTACATCCACGGGGAGCCGTACAGGAACGCCACGCCATCTGATGACGGCGGGATGCTGGACTTTGACATTCGGATCGAGGATACTGATAAGCTCTTGGTGTCGGATAGCGTTGTTGTCAACAGCACGGACAACCAGTTCAGCTTTGATTTTGGAGAGCTTCAACCACGTCTTACGCCTTACAGTATAGTGCTCTACGGCGCCCCTCCGTCCTCGTACGCCAATCAGTCATACATGGCGACTACCGAGCTCTGGTATCTACCAGCGAAAAACAACGGTAGCACTGTCAAAGTCGACAATCTGAATGGCGGCTTGTCAGTTGCGAACAACGCCACCAACTACACTTTTACACCAATACTGCCGTTCGGCTTTTACACCTCTTGCTCCGGCTACTTGAACTACAGCCTGGCCAACGTGACGGCCTACAAGGACCTAGGTTTCAACGCCATCAACCCCGTCTGTGCTTTCGCAGACGGCAATCTCGACTACCTCTTTGATTGGATGGACGCGACTAATCTCTGGTATCAATACGATATGCGAGGCACCTTTAGTAATGGCCTCAACGTCACTCAACTCACCGAGCAGATCCCTCTGGTCAAAGATCGGTCGAACCTTCTGAGCTGGTACACGGCCGATGAGCCAGACGGCTGGCAGTACGCTCTAAATCAGACACGCATTGCCTACGATATCTTGAAGCAGCAGGATCCCTATCACCCTACTGCCCTAGTCCTGAATTGCGACAATTACTACTTCGAGGAATATAGCTCTGGAGCTGACTACATCATGGAAGATGCATACCCCATTGGCATCAACCCGACTTACTCCCAACCGTGGAACACGACCTGCAACGAAACGTACGGCGACTGCGGTTGCGACGATTGTATTGGCGAGCTCCAGGACGTCAGCAATCGCTTAGACGATTTGTTCGACTATCAGCTCTGGCTGGGACAGCCGGAAAAGCCTCTCTGGGCTGTCCTGCAGGCTTTCAGCGGCGAAGGCTACTGGAGCCGCGACCCTACGCCGGAGGAGACGTGGGCTATGATGGTCCTGTCTTTCAATCACGGGGCGAAGGGTATCATGAGTTGGACTTACCCGACTAGCGAATCCCTCGGGGAAGCTCACGGCGCGATGGCGAAGATCGCGACGGTTTCGCCAGTCTCTACGTTCTTGATTGGCGTTCCGGAGGCGACGCGAATAACTGTACCCGGGCACGAGCTCTTGGATGTGGCGTATTGGGTGTTGAACAAGCAGATTCTGGTTGGCGTTGTCAACCTTGACTATGTCTCGCAGAACAGCACAATCGAGATCCTTCTGCCGGTCAGTGTGACCGGTATGGCTAGTCAGCCTTGGGGATCTGTGGGCTGGGTTGTTACCAACGGGACGTTGACTGCTCATGAGCTTACTGGACTAGCAACGAGCTTCGTGGTGTTGGACTTGTAGTCATTAGATCTTCTTATGTTGCTTATAGTGAATCATCCAGCGCTGTCTACCACCGTCCTACCGGCACACTGTACGTTCTCCAACCACGGCGGCAAGTGGAGGACCCGGCACACGCTTCAATTTCAAACCTCACCCACCTTTTCCCCTCACTACTCCACGCGAGCCTCTTTCTTCCGTCCAGACTTGCTCCAGCCCTTGTCAAGTCGGCGACATCCACCATTGCGCCTCGCTTTCCACCAATGGCTTCGACCAAGTGGCCAGTAACCGACATGCTCCAGACGCATCCATGCGGCTCTGGCCTGGTGGCAGTTGAGGTCGGACCCACTGGTCGGGTCGCCCGCTGCCCAGTATATCATCACGATCGCCAGCATCGTTGCGCAAGTAGTCCTCAGAGGGAGTAGAACACCTTCGCCAGCTTTGAACGAAGACAGCCAAGATGTGGTTGGCCAATGCCCTCGCCGCCTCTCTCCCTTTACTCGCTTCTGCCCTCCCTTCCCCAAACCCGCCCAGCTATAATGGTGGCGGCGAACCCTTCTTCTACAAAGGCCATGACCTGTCCTCCCTCAAGATTCTGGAAGACGGTGGCGCGGTCTACGTCGACACGGAACGAGGCAACGTGACCAGGCCTGCGGAAGACATCCTCGGAGATGGCGGCATGAACACTGTCCGCCTGCGGTTGTGGGTTTACCCCAAGGCGCCTTACGATGGTATGCTCACCCATTCCGTCCTTTTGTTCACGAATGGTGATAACTAACACTGCCGTAGGGGGCTACTATGAGTCCTACGGTCTCAACTACACCATCCCACTCGCCAAGCGCTTCTTTGACAAAGGCTACAAGATCTACCTGGACTACCATTTCAGCGACTACTGGGCCGACCCATCAAAACAAGCCACCCCCGAAGAGTGGCCAACGACCCTCCGTCCGCTCGCCTCGGCTCTCCGCGAGTACGTATCGAGCACACTCGTAGACTTCCACAAAGCGGGCGTCGATCTTTCGCTCGTCAGCCTCGGCAACGAGATCCGGCATGGTATGCTATGGCCTCTTGGGGAGGTGGACGTGGACATTGAGCCAACGTCCGCTCGGGTGGCGAATTTCACCAACCTCGCCACGCTCTGGGCGGCTGCGCGTAATGGTGTTCGGGATGCGGTGGCCCATGGTGTCCAGAGTCCGCAGGTGATGATTCACATTGATGATGGCTGGAATGTGACGTTGCAGGAGACCTGGTTCTCTTCGCTCACGGCCACGGGGAAGGTGAAGACTTCCGATTGGGATGTAAGTCTCTCCCTAGCTCGGGCCTCTCCGCGATGCACGAGCTGATCCACTTGACCGGGTAGATCTTCGGCTTCAGTTTCTACCCTTTCTACGGTACCGCCGCTACCTTGGCGAACCTGAAAACTTCCCTCACGACGCTAGCGAACAAATACAACAAGCCTCTGCACGTCGTCGAGACGGATTGGCCCGATATCTGCGACGGCACTGGCGCCCCGGAACTGAGCGAACCAAGTATCCCAATCTCCGTTGCCGGCCAGATCCAGTGGGTGCACGACATCGTCAACGTCGTCAAGAGCGTCCCAAGGGGTCTTGGAAGGGGTGTGGATTATTGGGAGCCTACGTGGCTGAACAACACTGGACTGGGCAGTGCTTGCCAGGACACCATTCTCTTCGGCGCAGATTGGAGCCAGTACCCGAAGGTGACGGGCTATAGCCGGGATAGCGTCAACATGTTTAAGGGCGTCTAGGCAGATAGGGTCGGTAGAAGGTGCCGGCATGCAGTTGTTCTATGAATGGGTTGTTTCGGTCAACTGATCTCCGACTTCGCTTCTGGAGGAGGATGTGGCTCCGCCGTTTGCAACATTTGCTGCAAAGCTTGCGGCGTGAGCTCGCCACTGGCCACTTTATGCAGTAGGTCAAGATATGAATACTTGCTAGGTCCTTTTGCAACGCTCGACTCCTGCGTCGGGACCTTAAGTTCTGGAGTCGACGCCTTGTTGTGTCCGTCACTAGCCTCTGGCACTGTTGATACTGAACCCTCGATAGTACACTTCGCCGTCGTCGAGTCTACCACTTGAGCGGGCGCATTCAGTAAGCGGTCGGTATCTTCTTGTATTCCCGGCTGAGTACTCGACTCTCCGAGCCCTGCCTTCTGGCTTTCATCGATTCGAGATATCTCTGCCTGGAGTTCCTTACGGGGCACTTCCTTGCGCGAAACAACCCGCTCTCTCAGCTGCTTCGAGGGCTGCGCCACGGGAGCTGGTGCAATTGTAGTCTCAGCGTTCTTGGTGATAGTCTCCCCTGCAGCCGCAGGTAGCTCAACAGGATTCTGCATCTCGGCGCTCAGTTCTGCAGGCATATTATTCGCTACGCGGTGCAGAGGAAGGTCGGGCTCCTCAGGCATCGAGAGGACAATTACGGGATGTGTGTGCTCGAACCACCCTCGATGGCGGACTGAGGATTGGCGGACCGTCCGACGTTGGGATAGCACCGTTCACCATCATGGGCTCCGTCTTGAACTCGCTCAGTGGTGATGGCCGCTTTGGCAATTGCGGTGGTGCCTCTCCCTCTCCGGACCCCTGCTCTGTCGCACTCACAGGCCGCTCCGGCACCTTTGGTGGGATTTCTGGTATCCCAGGCACAAGGACTGGAGGGTGTCGCAGGCTAGATGTCGCAGCGGACTTCCGGCGGACTCCAGTCAGCGATCTAAGCGACGTAACACCTTCGACTACCGAAGAAGACAAGTTCCTGCCCGCCGCAAGAGCACTGGTCGAGGCAGCGTGGTGGATTTGTCGTGCTGGCTTCAGCGCTGCAGTGGTCGGCGTGCTTGGCTTTGGTGTCGTGACTGTCGTAGAATCTAGCTCCACCGGAGTGCGCATCGTGTCAAGCTCCACTGCTGCAGGTACATCAAGCCCCGTGTCCTCTCCCTTCTCCGCTATAGCAAGCTGCCGGTCCGGCAAGTAAGGCGGCGGCGAGACGGCTCCATCCACACCCGTTGGCGACGTGGGAAGGGACGGAACGGAGGGACGGTGAACAGCCTGTGCGTTGGGATGCCGTACGACAAACCTGTCCGGGAGCGGATAGCGACCCAGCTGATTTCGAAGCGACTTCCCGCATTTCTTCGCAAAAAGCTCGGTATCGAAGTCGCTCCACCGCAGAATCTTATGCGTCATCCCGGGCAGGTCTTCTAGCCAACAGGCGAGCAATTCTGCAGGCGAGCCGGGTGGTAGAATAAGCAGCTGGCTTTCGCCCACGTCGAGGTTCTGCCGACATACAAAAGCGTGCAGCAACCGACCAGGATCCATTTGATTGGTCATGATGGTTTCCCACGCCTCTTTGGTCTTTAAAAACTGACAGCTGAAAGGGCTGGTCCATGTCGAATACGGCATAGCCCACGTACTGAACTTGGTACAGGGCGGAGACGGATGCCCGAGCTTCCCGACCTTGCTACTCCAGTCTTCTTGCACCGAGATCTCCCTCTTGACCTCTCGCTCTCGCCGCGGCACAAAGCGTGGTTGCTCCGCCGCAAAGCCAGAGACTGAAGGCCTCACGCTGAAAAAAGCCACCTGCTTGACTTGCAGCATCTGAACCACCTGATCAAAAGACTCCAGGATCGCTCGATTCGGCTGCGGGTCTTGCTTCTCGGCGACCATGCGGATCCATACGCTGGTCCTGGCTTTCATCTTCCTCGTCACCGTTTCCATGTCTGGGCAGCCCCAGTCCCAGTCATTGAGTACGGAGGCGCCGAAGCCGCGGTACACCGGCATAGGCGCGAAGCACGAACAAAATGCCAGGCCAGATGTAACGGCATATTGAAGCTCAGCGCTGAGCTCGCCGAAAGCCATAGGCATCAGGTCATGGCCACCACTGAGGATGGATGCTTCGACGTCAGCCAGAGTCTGCGGGTAGAAAGTGTTGTCGAAGACCCTCAGCGGCAGCAAGGCTTCTCCAAGTAGCGCCAGAACGAGGAACACCTCGTCGATTTGTGCTCGTACATCATGATCCAGTGCCGTAATGTTGGTCGCGTAGTCGAGTGGCCGTCTCACGCGATTTCGCTGCTCCGTGAACGTTTTGATGGCTCCAGATATCTTCCTAGTTGCGTTCAGCGAGTTTGTCAGGGCATACACCGCGTCCGCCATAGTCTGTCAGTACCGCAAGCCGGGCCGGGCAGATCTGGAGGTGTTCATAAGACGTGCAAAACATACGATGCTCAGAGGATCTTCGAAATCCGTAGGATTCGAATAGCACGTGAAATCCAGCCACTCCAACGCCCCGCATTTCTGCTTCGATCAATCTGACGAGTAGGACAACCGCTCTATTCGAATTCTACGGATTTCAAAGGTCCTTTGAGCGAGTGCGATCATCCGGAGTGCGGTAATCCGGGAGATACGAGTAACGAAATTGCCCAGATAAACATGCCTCCTCTCATCAGCAAGGTACTTCAAGTACGGAGTAGGTGTGTTCTGTTGTGGAGACTTGCCCCCAGTCACCTTCCGCTCCTTCATCAGCCTCATGGTGTCGTTCACGGCGCACCCGCACAGCGGACAGGGCTGCAGCCATTTGTGAAACATTCGGAGCTATTTTGGCGAAGTAGGGGGCTGAAGCCATGCCTTGCACGGTCTAGCTGGCGAGTCATGCATCAAGATTCGAACCGGCCAGTCAAAGATTAAGGTAGGTACGAGAACCGCCAACACAATTGCAAAGTACATACTGAGTGTACTTGATGTTTCTCTCCCTCACCCCCTCCACGTACTTGAACAGAAGTCACAGCTATCGCACGATCAATCGTCAAGTACCAGCGTTGGCGAGAGCGGAAGCTGGCACGAATATTCCAGCTTCGTCCACTGGATGTAGGTGTATGGTCATCTGATCGTCGGGCGTGGAGGTGCTCCCGCGGCGTCGGTCGCGAAATTGTCCATCTCGCAGTGCCATACGTACCTGTCGGCAGCCCGGGATCCAGAGGCCTACAGCGGTACCGGCTGCCTTGTTTGCAATTGGCTGGCGTGCAGCACTCGAGGGCAGTGTCAAGATCGAAGATTGAACAAGCGATATTTCAGCTATGGCTACGATCTAGTCGGTAGGCCTGAGGTTGGCGAGAAGACTCCCTCGCTTAGCCCACACTGAGGGATGGCGGTACCGTGTCCAGCGACGCTGTCTTGCTAGATGCACGCATGCATCAGCGAGACACCAATTGCATTTCGTGCTGTCCGAAGGTACTGACGGCACGGAGACTCTAGGAGGCCGGTAATTTGTTACGGTCGTCATTCAACCTTCTCCAGAATCGCGTCAGCCTCTCGCCACCCACTGAGCAATGCGCCATGCCTACACCATAGTCAGCAGACGCTTTAGGCCACATCCATACACTCACTTACACAGTAGCAAAGTGATTCCGACTAGTATGCTCCCCCGCAAAACTCAGCACCGCCGCGCCCTTCCCATCAACCACCGGCCGCTGGAACTCCTGCCGGTGCTGGACCTCCGACAGCCCAGTAATCATATGACTGTAGCTTCCCCGCGAATACTCGTCCTGCGCCCACCGCGTGACATGCACGGCTTCGGGCTTCGGCGGCGCGCGGCCCAGCCAGCTCGTCAGCGCACGGTGCAGCATGCCGCCTGCTTGCTCGTTGGTCATGGCTTCAACTCGTGTGGCGTTGGCGCAGGAGACGAAGCAGGAAAGGACTGGGAAGCCGGTGAGGTTGTGGAGGTTGATGAGGGAGAGGCTGCAGAGGCCGGGGGTTACGGTGCCGTCGCGGTGGATTGCGAAGCCGGGGAGCTCGTCTGTGAAGCCTGAGAAGGAGTCGAGGGCTGCGCTGATCGCTTCGTCGTCGTCCGTGGTGGGATTGGATTCCGAGTCGGCGGGTGGTTCTGCGAAGCCTTTCCTGAGGATCGATATGTAGGGTTCTTCGGTCCACCAAGGAGAGCTGTAGACGAGGAAGATCTTGTCAAGGGTACCAAATCCAAGGTCCTCGATTGCCTTCTGTTTCTCGGATGGCAGCGCGGGTGAGAATAGTGATTTCGCTGAACGGTCTTGACTCTGATGATGCTGAAGAACTCCCAGAGGCAAACTGCAAACGACCTGCTTCGCCGTATAAACACCGTCTGTCGTCTCTACCTCGACAAGATCAGTATTCCGCCTTATCTGCTTAACCTCCTTGCCCGTCTGGACGATTCCCGCGCTCATCAGCTCCTTTGCCACCTCGTCAATGATAGCGATATATCCATCTTGCAAGAACACCTGATCACCTTCAAAATCATCAAGCGCGAACTCCAGCAAACTCATGCCAGCCTGACCTTGCGGATGCTCGGCCGACTGGGCAGCCAGTGGAGCAGCCTCCATATTCTCGATGAATTGCGGCGTGCCGCTGACTGTGCTATGGTACTCATTGGGCAGATCGTCGAAGGCGTCTTTCAAGGCTTGAGATCGGGTGATGGCCTGTAGCATGGTGGTCCGCTTTGCCTCTGCTGATGGGGTCGTCTCGGCGAGTCCGTGTAAAGAACCAACGAGACCCCATATAGAGGCTGCTAGGGTGCCTGCTATTTCTCCAGGAATGACCAAGTCGCCGCCAGCTTCTTGACATGATGTGTCGTGTTGCTGTGCGGGAGGCTGAGTGTCCACTCGGATCCACTCACCATCCTCTGCCGCTTCTTGCTCCGGAGCGACGACAAACTTCTTGCGCCGAGACCCAGGATGTCGAAACGCCACTCTCCCTCCCAGCTCCCTGTACTTCTTGTGCGGTAAGATCTTCATCAGCGGATTCCGCTTTTCCGTCGTCCCGACGCCATGGATCCAGTTCGCTCCAGTGTCCAAGCGACTGCCATTGACGTTTACGGAGCCGATGCGGCCGCCTATGCGATCTCGAGCTTCCAAAACCAGCAAGCGGCCCTTCTGATTGTAGTGATCGTGCTGGAAGAGCCGAGAGGCGCAGGCGAGGCCGGACATGCCGGCTCCGATGACGATCGTGTCATAGTCTGCTGTGCGAGTGGCGGTCGCCATGTGGTGTATCAACGAGCTTCGCATGCACCCTGGAGGGCGAGGCGGTACTGGCCAGATAGATGGCGTCCCAATGTAAGGCACTGGGTCACCGAAGTTGGCTGGTCTGATGGGTCTCGCGTCAAATCGTTGGTGGTCGACTGCGTATAGCTCCGACTGTGGCGAAGAGCAAGTCGATGTCGTTGTACTTCTTCTATAAAGCTGAACAACAGAGAGGTCGTTTTGTGCTGACGGACATCAGGGTTGATATATTGCCTCTGAATTATTGAATATTATTGCATCCTGCTGTGAGTTGTTTGATCATTGCGTCTTCAAGGCCGCCGGGCAAAGGTGAAGTCGAATGCCAGTCAGAGACGTCATCGCCGAATCGCGTCCACGCGATCCAACATGAACGCGTTCACTGTCACTTGCCGAAACACCTGCACCTCCCACCATGAACGACTACGAAATTCGTCGCCTCGACAAGATCAAAGCGAACCAAGCTCTACTTGCCGAGCTTGACATCAAACCCATCACATCCAAAGCGACCCGCCATAATGCCGACAACAAACCGCCAGCGGCAAAACGTCGCAAAGTCCTCGAGCAAGCTGCTCCATCCCGAACCTCTGCCCGCATCGCCGCCGTGCCCGTGAAACCCACGTACAACGACGAGCCGAGCATCAAAGCCGTCTCGCTCCCACGCCCAGCACCGCGCATGACGAAAGCGAGCAAGCACGAGCTCGGCTTGCGGCATGCAGACGAGACTGAGCCACTAATACCCGTACATGACGTCGAGAGCATCCGAGCAGGCTGGACAGCATGGCGACCCGTCGGCGACGCACCCACGCGAGACGAAGCGACCAAAAAATTCCACTTCGCCGACTTCCCCGACTTCACGCCCAATAAGTCGCCCGCGGAGGTGCTGCGCGAAGGGTGTTTTGGCGGGAGCTACTACCGCCCCCTCCGCTCTCGCAAACTCGGCCTCGTGATCGAAGACGACTGGCGAGAAATACCGGCCGAATGGCTAGAAGGCCTGGAGATCTCCCGCTACCTCACCTCCCCCGCGTACAACGCGGACGTGAACAAGTACAAAGTCCCCTGCGGCCAGAGCATCGAAGAATGGGAGGCCGCGGGCTGGATCTCCCATGCCCACGACGTGCGCGGGTGGTTTCAGTGGTACACGCGCTTCTACCGCGGTCGACGCTGTGATGACGACGAGAGGCAGGTGAGTCGGTGGAAGAAGTGCGTGGGTGAGAGGGGTCGGTGGAGGGGGATGCTGTTGAAACGGTACTTGGCGGCGGGCGTGAGGGAGGTGTTTGATGATGGGGCAGAGGAGGAGGCGCCGGAGGTGAGTCCGGTCATGCATCAGACGTGTCATCATTGGGCTTTCGAGGTGAGGCAGGAGCATTTGGATGGGCTGTGGGCGGGTGGTGGAGGGTGAGAAAGTTCATGAAGGAAGTTTATGAAGGCTTGGCGCCGTGTGAACAACGCTACCCCACGACTGCTGACCTCTCTCTGCTGCTTGGTTGCATGTCTCATGGAGAGCTTCTCAAACCCAACCTCAAGTAATACTGGGACACTGACCAAAACAGTACATGTCTTCATGCTTGTCTCGTATGCCTCATCCACCATTGAGGACATTGATCCGCTCTGGTTTAATATTAATACTCGCAACTGCTCCTCGAGTTTCACAATCAACTGAAGCTGTCAACCCATTTTATATACAGCCTTACCACCGCAGAAACAAGAACAACAGCCCAATCAACAAACTCCACCACTTACAACAGCCATGGCCTACACAAAACTCGTCGTCCTTGGCATCTTCCTTCTAGCCACTCCGCCACTGGCCCTCGGTCTCCCGATTTTCTACCTCACCATCTGCGCCTTCGCTCTACTCTGGCTCTTCACCTTTCCAGGGTACAGAGTGCCCTCGAATCGACAAGACTGGATGATCCAAACCAACGTATGCCTGTGCATCCTCGACCCCGCAGTAGCCTTCCTCCACGCCCTCGCCTACCATCGAGACCTCCGGGCTTCCCAACCACCCGTCATCCACGCCATCTGCGTTGCGATGAAACTTCGGGACCTCGTGCCCGGCATCCGATTGATGCGAACACTCGCCTCACGACAACTGCCCCCGAAATGGTGGAGCAACCTTTCCGCGGCGCGCTCGCCGACAATGTAGGAGCTGTTTGGCACGCCTTCTGGTTCGTCGTCAATATTGGCAGTCTGCACCGGGCGTTTCCGGGATGGTCGCTGCTGGACGTCGCGACGGGCGGGGGACTCGGGTTGAGTTCGGGGACCGCGGCTGTCATGTGGGCGTCGGGAGTGTTGTCGCTGGTTGATGTGGCGACGGGCGGAAGAGTAGAGCCGGCATTTTTATTGCAGACGGCAGCGTGGATGCGGCAATGCTTGTGGACCTGGTGAGAACATGGTGGGCGCGAGACTGGAACGGATGGTCAGGTGGATGTGGTGCGCGGGTGGTGACTGCAGGTTAGCTACCTTGGTGGCAGAGGTGATGCTGGGCGGGAGTCAACCTTTGCGTTGCCGCCGGCGGTTGTGAACATCGCGGCGTATGATTGTACCATGAAGCGGTATCTTGAGAGTTCGAGGCTGTATATTGTATGTCACCGGCCGGCCGTGGTTACCTCATCTACTGCTCGCATTCCGTCGTATCCCAGACCGTCATGACCTGGTTTCCAGATATGCATCACATTCACAATTGCGCTCTCATCGCTGCCTGTCGTTCCTTCGACCTCGCCTGCACCCCTGGTTCACATGTCAGGCGGTCCGCACCAACAGCGTGGCAAATGTAAGCTTACTGATCATCGCTGCAGGTCCAGGGAGCGTCCTTAGCTACGACAATCTTGCAATCCCGGGCACCAGCAGATCCATTGAGCGCAGGAGTAGTATGCCAGGGGGACATATACCCCAGAGGTCAGTGCTGATATGGTCCAGGGTCGTTGCCAACACGAGGGTGCTTTCCTCATGCATGCGGGCCAAGACGTTGTTGCCGTCGAGCTGAAAGAGCCAAGTCTGAACAGCCTGAACAGCATTGATTGTTGTCTTCTTCCGCAAGGCTGAGGCCGGAGGGTGGTCGGAGTGCTGTTGTGCAACAGAACCAGATGCACCTCGCCGCCGCGAACACATGGAGTGCACGTGCGGGGCGGGACAGCCGGCGGGGACGAGCCGCCGGCATCTCGCATCTCGCATGCGCTTCGAGCCCCACAACACTAATGGCACAACCCTGAAGACGATAACAAGGGTTGACCGGGCGGGTTTGCCTCTTCTTCTGTTCGTGGTGACTTGTTTACTTTGCCGGTGTAGAGCACGGAGGGTACTCTGGAAAGGTTTCATGAGACACACAAGATGAGGGCGGAGAGACCCCGCCGCCGCCGCACCAGTCACCACCGCCCTCGGCCTCTCGGCAGGAAGACCCGTGCACGAGCTGAAGCGGCCGTCAGTGAAACGGTGCTGGTTTGATAAAGGGGCTAACCTTGGACGTCGCCGTCGCGCCGTGCCGTAACTATATGGCGATTGATTCCACCTCCTCCACCCTTCATCTATCCAGTGGCCCTCATCAACCTCCCAACGTTACCGTTGCCGTATCGCTCCTATACAAGAATTATTATTGCTAGCGCTGCCACCGGATCCACTTACAGCGAACCTGACGTGGCCCCTACATGGCATAGGGGACGTGAAGAAAAGCTGGCGGATCAACGTAAACGGCGCAGCGTGGGCGCCGCCTTCATCAAACGCCTCACCCGAGACACCAAGGACCTGGACCTCCGCGATCTGGACACCATGGCCACGGACCCGGACGACAAGGAGGACTCCGCATCTATCAGCAGTGAGGGGCCCGCGGAAATCTGTGAAGACGATCGATGTGGCGGATCGCAGCATCCGGTTTGGCATTGTGTGGATTGCGATAGCTCGTATTGCAGGTAGGTTCAGTCACGAATGCGCTGGGCGACGTTATGCTGAAGCTGTCCCGTACTGTACAGTGATTGTTGGCCACGTCAAGGACCGCACAAGCCTAACAAGAAGGGCCGAGATGGTAAGATGGTATTGGTACGACCCATGCGCGAGACATTCGTGGGCTAACACCATTCGCTCTGGGAAGGCGTGCCGCACGAGAAGACTAACCCACATGTCGTCCGCCGACTCAAGGAGACCCTGAACCCGACGAGGGATCCAGAGGAAATCCAGAAGCTGCACGAGCAGGATGCTTCCACGAAATGGTTCGGTGTCGCCCGCGACCTTACCGGACGGCCCAATTTCGAAGATTACGGCCGCTATGCCTCCCTCATGTCGAGCATCTCGCCCATCGAAGGCCTCGGCAACCGGTATCCGCAGCTTGTATCCTTCATTGGAGTCACGAACGCCGGGAAATCGAGTCTGATTAAGATGCTGGTCAACCACGATGTGGATGGCGTCGACCTTGGGAACCGGGCCCTGTTCCCTTCGCCCGTGGTGGGGAGCGTAGTGAACGATACGCTGCCCACTTCCGGCGACGTCCATCTGTACGCCGATCCTGCCACGCATGCTGAGCAGCTACCGATGCTCTTCGCCGATTGCGAGGGTTTCGAAGGTGGTGAGAGGACGCCCCTGGGTGCCCGCTCCCGTCGAAGAGCACGCTCCGACCCTACACGGGAAGACTTCGCCAAGCCCGGCAACGTGCACTCGCGGCCCATCGAGTGGGCCAACACCGAAGCTACGCGGCAGCGCGAATTTGCCGTCACAGCGCTCTACCCGCGGCTGCTCTACACTTTCTCCGACTGCGTCGTCTTCGTCCTCCGCAACGCAAAGACCTTCCAGTCCGCCGTGCTCACGAAACTCCTGGACTGGGGCGTCGCCGCGCTGGAGAAATCCATCAACCAGCCCGCCCTCCCCCACTGCGTCGTCGCGCTCAACGGCACCGACCCGGGCGTCGACGAGCGCGAATGGGACATCAACTTCGCCACGCAGAGCCTCCTCTCCTCCGTCAAGGGCGCCCTCGACTACGTGGAGGGCGTGCCGCGCTTCCGCGAGCTGGCCGAGCACTGGCGCGC
>NAJQ01000890.1:0-11689 GCA_005059865.1 Friedmanniomyces simplex
CGGATGCTCGCACGCGCTCCTACAATTTCACTTTGCACAGCGGAGTCAAAGCCCCAGGTGAGTCCATACGAGCGCATCCGCCTGCCTGTGATCGAGGCAATAGGCTGACCCAAAGTCGAGATGGATACCCGCGTGAGGTGTATCTCATCAACGGCCAGCAACCTGGGCCTTTAGTCGAAGCCGACGAGGGCGATGTGCTGGAGATTAACGTCCAGAATGAGTTGGATGTGGAAAACACAGTGCACTGGCACGGTTCGTAACCAAGGCCCAGAAACCCAACCAGCTCACGGGTCCAGAGAAGCTCAAGCTAACCCCTGGTTTGGCAGGTTTGCTTCAACGAGGCACACCCGAAATGGACGGCGTGCCTGGAGTCACACAGGTGGGATCAATTTGCTGCCTCACGCTTTTGCAAAAGAACATCCTCGAACTAATCCCGTTCGCAGTTCCCCATCGCTCCAGGCGCCAACTTCACCTACCGCATTCCGCTTGGCGACCAGTATGGCTTCTACTGGTATCACTCGCATTTCAAAACTTACTACAACGATGCCATCCGCGGATCGCTCATCGTCCACCCCTCTCCATTCCGGCAGCGGCCCTTCGAAAGCCTCGCCAGGAGTGATGTCGAGCAGAACGCCCTCCTGCAAGCCGAAAAGGATGCAATACCCGTGCTTCTCACGGACTGGTACCACAACCTCTCAAATGCGATCTACGATCAATACATCGAGACAGGCGCGTACCCGAATTGTGTCGACAGTCTGCTAGCGAACGGGCAAGGCAGGGTACTGTGTCTCCCACCTGCAGTACTTGAAGCCAGGACAAGACTTGGTCTTGAGTCAAACCTTTCCGTCGAGGACGCAACTACTGCAAACCCCACTGATGCCACAATTCCATGATGACCGGCTCCGTTGCCGTGGCCTTCACGATGGGAAATACGGCTGATACCTCGTCGATGATGGTTATGACGACGAAGTCCATGGCCATGCAGTCTGCATCCATGTCTTCAGCGCCATCCGAGTTATCAATGCCGATGTCAAAGAGCGCGGCATTGCTACCCTCGGGTTCAAGCTCAACGGCGGATATTGCGACGCCGACGGGTTCGTTAGGCCCGCGCGGCTGCACACCGCCAATGATGTTCAAACCTGGTTACAACATGAGCTCGCTGCCGCCTGAGACCTGCACCAATACAACCTCGCCTGTGCTCACGATCACGGCCAATCAGTCACAGGGTTGGCTGGCGCTGCACCTAGTTAATGCCGGCTCGACCAGCAAGCTGAGCGTGTCGCTTGATGCACACTTCATGTACGTTTACGCGGCAGATGGACTGTTTGTGGAGCTTCAGGAAGTCAAGGTTGGTGTGTCCGTGCGTGCCACGCAGTTTTCGGACAGTACCTAACAGTGCCCAGGTTCTACCGATATCGATCGGTCAACGCTATTCTGTTATGATCAAGCTCGACCAGCCGCCTGGGCAATACTATCTTCGCTTCGCGTCACTACCCGTGGGTGACATGCAGCAGGTCATCGAGGACCAAGCTATCATATCGTACCAGGTCAGTAGCGACTTTCACCCCTAAGTGAGTGGCAACGTCTAACAAGTCCAGCAGGTTGATGGTGCCCCTCGAAGCAGCAACAACACGCTGTACGACTCGCAGTCGACCTGGATGCTCGTCAACGGCTCCGCAAAGCACGATGGATCAACACTTGATGCTGCACAGCTCGCTCCTTTCGACCAAACAATATCACCTGCTGCCCACACTAATCAGACTAGAACCTTCGAGATTAGTCAAACGGGCGTTGTGACCTGGGTTGTTAATGGATCTTCGTACTCGGAGCCAAGCACTCCAGTGATATTCGGCAACATATCGGATGGGTGGACGGCTGGATATACGCTGCACATGCCGGCGAATGCGACGGTCGACATCATCATGAAGATCGCGAACAGCTCTATGGATACCGTAAGATGAGAACTGAGATGTCTGCTGCGGCAAAGGGTGCTAAGATGTGAGGCTGACAAGGCCAATCGAACAGATGGGTCACCCTATGCATCTCCATGGCCACAAGTTCTGGGTCCTTGGGACCGGCACTGGATCGTTCCCATACACCACTGCAGCGGAAGCGCCGAAGTCTATGATCAACGTGCAGAATCCGCCGTATCGGGATACGGTGGAGCTGCCAGCGTCTGGCTGGGCCGTCATTCGGTTCGTGTCTTACCCTCGGCATGTCGGACAAAGGTGGCGTGGACTACAAAGCTAATCCAGATTAGGTACATTACAGATAACCCAGGAGCCTGGCTCTTCCATTGTCACATCCAATGGCACCTTGCGGTAAGTGGAACCCGATCTCGCTGGGCCTCTCTGCTTAAGTTCAAGCGATCGCTGACAATCTGCATGCTAAACAGAGCGGCATGGCTTTGGTGCTTGTGGAGGGGGAGCAACAACTCGCTAGTATAGTTGGTGCAGCGGTGAACACGACCGTGCCGCAGAGAACGCAGCCGAGCACGGCGGGAAGCGGTGCGAGCAGCGCGGGAAGCGGTCCGACTTTGTCGACGCATAGCAGGCCTGCAGCGTATGGAGCTGTTGCGGTGGTAGCTATGCTCTTGTGGTAGTGTACGGGACGAGTAACTGAAAAGAGGAAGACGGAATCGTTTTCGTTCTGTTTTATCGGGTGAAACGCAATCTTAGACTCTACTAGTCCCATTATAGTAGGATTTAAGTTATAAGCCTTCTACTTATTCTTAAGATCCTTAATCCTAGGTATAGAAGGATTGGGATTCTACAAGTTACCGTAATAATAATAGTTTCCTTCCGCCTAGTATAATGCTTAAAGGGCTTTAGCGCTATAGTACATAATACCAATACTTATAGTTTAGGCTACTCTCTATATGCTACTTGAAGCTAGGTTTAGGTAGGGGCAAGAATAGTTAGTATCTAAGCCTATTATAGCTAATCCTTCTATAATAGAGTAGGTAATATCGTAGGGAGCTAGGGCTCCCTAAGGACGGAGAGTCTTCTTTAGGACTGCAGTTTTAGAGAGACTTGCTTTATTAAGCACTACTTCTATAGACAGATATACAGACAGATAAAGAGACTAGTAAAATGCACTTTATCTACTAGCTGTCCCCTTTTTGTCTCTAGGCGTATTTGCTATTAGAGTACTGGATATTTAGGCTATCCTCTCTACTCTATAAATAGTATTACTTTTATAGACAATTAACGACGCTACCTAGTAAAATAGAGGGATATAAAGACAATTCTACCTCTACTAGTAGTATATACCCCCTAATATACTCCTCTTAAGCGCCTTAGAGACAAAGGATAGTAGCTTAGTTAGCAAGGAAATTACCCTAAAAGAACGCTAGATAGATACGAGTTAGCTAGAGAGCGCGCTATAAGAGATTAGCTGCTCTACGCGCTAACTAACTATTTAAGGAGTAGAGTATTAGAGGGAATTAGTACCCTCTAATATAGGAAACATCTAGGAGAACAATATCTCGTAGCGTAAAAGGCCCTCTAACTAAATAGTTAGTTAAAGGAAGCGCTAAGTACTACTTTATATAAGGGATATAGCCTTAGCGTATAATATATGCCTACGCCTCTAGTAGGGATCTACTAGATAACCTCGGGTATCCTTTCTAGCCCCTTTAGTACTAAGTATACTACTTAGCTTTATATCTATAGTATACTCCTCCGGTATTAATTGCCTCCCTCTTTAGGAGGATTATCCTAGTCCTCTAGGGGACATTCTAACCCTCGTATATATATTGTAGTATTCCCGCATTAGATACGTATATACCGCGTATATAGGGAATATATTCGTTATTTGTTATTTGCTGCTTATTGTTTGTTAGAGGTAGCGCGCCGGCAAGGTAGGTACGACTAGTATACGTTGCGCTCCTTCTGCGTTTATAGTTACTACGCATACTACGGATAGGGTAGGGTATGTTTGTATATCTTACTCCTAAATCTTTAGAATTTAGCTAATTGACGATATATACGCGCTTTGCCCTCTTTACGCTAGCGCTACGCATTTGCTTCGTACTATACTAGCACCGCTTACATACGCACATATATATACCTATATATAAGTACTATATTAGTAGCTATACTCGGACTTAAGACGCTGTCGAAGCGTATACTCGATACTAGTACGCGGATAGCAATCTACCGCTAGTGCGTTACGTATATTAATAGCGATCTTAATAGTGCTATTGCAACCCTATAAGGTAGTATTATATAGTAGAGCTTAGTAGGCTTAGATAGTATTAAGATACGGTTAGTATTAGGTAATACTTCTCTTGTTAATAAACTGCTCTACTAGAATCGTTCCTAGGTATGCGAAGACCTTTTAGTTAGATTGCAATATAAGTTAAGCACGAACTATATATAAAGAAAGCATGCCTACTATATATATAAGAGATTTATATATTATTAAGGCCTACTCCCTCCTCTATTCTGCTCTACTTTATAGAGCGATAGAGTAGTAGAGCAAGCCGCTACTCTCTACTCTATTAGCTCTATATAATAGAGCAATAGAGTAGATAGATTAAAGGAGTATCCCGAGCTTCCTTACTCTATCCTACTAAGGCTATTCTCTATAAGAGCACTAGGGCGGAACCCTTTCTATTGCGATATTCGTAATACTATCCCCTTTCTAGCTTAGCTTAGTCCTTGAGCTTATTACCTAATAATGTACTTGCTTCCTTAAGCTAATAATGCCTTCCGGAACCCGAAAATCTAAGTCCTCTACTTAACGTCGCTCGAATCTTGCCGACTTTATTAACATATACGGTTAAGTTATGCCGACTACCTATACCCCGTGTTGCAATAGCAGATAGGTCTGCCGAGTATACGTACAAAGCGGGCGGTGCAATAATTGCAACCGGTTAAACAACAACTAGTGCGATATCCGGGTAACCGCCTCCGAGTTCTTAAAGTTATCGAAGGAGCGTGTCGCGTTGTTAAACAGGATAGATAAAGCGCGCGCAGCGACTATAGCTATATAAGATGCTATAGTAGAGGCTTAAGAGATGTTAAGTAAGGCCTTATCGAAGGAGATACGGTTGCATCGCTAGTTAGATTATAACGGCTGTCGAGCTAGTAAGGCAATTGCGGTAGAAGAGCGGGGTATTACTAAGCAGGAGACGGAGGAATTTATAGCCGAATTAGACATGCCTTCGTTCGATCCTCTTCTATAGGATAATAGGCTTATAATAAGCCCTTCCGCTTAGGATACTTTCGCACCGCTTAGCCCTTCTCCTAGTAGAATTGTTTTAGAAGTCGTAGAGAGTTCTTAAGGTAAGCTCTTAGTTCCTACGTATTGTCTTTGTTAGGATAGCTCTTCTATTTAATAAGGTATCGCTAACCTCGTTATTCTAGGATCTCCTCGGGCTCGAATTTGGTCTCCTCCTAGAGTTCGAAGTAGAACGTCGTTTATAGCGTAGCGTCTAGGTCTGCAGGTTCTAGGAGTAATATATAGAATACCGGGTGTATTCTAGCGTTCTTAGGCAAGCGCAGCTTATAGCTAGCCTTGCCTCTTTGTTTGTTAACCAAAAATAGTCCGACCTTTATATAATCTAATTTCTTTATACCTCGTCTAGTCTTAAGATTTTTTGTAAGGAGGTATACCTTATCTCCCTCCTTAAGCCGAGGTGCCGTTTTTGAGTTTTTATAGCGCTACCTAGTTAGGGTAGTCTAGGATTTAGCGATTGCTTGTCGTAGAGTATCGTAGACATCCTTAAGATTAGCTAATAATTTAAGTGCCTAATCTGTCTAAGGACCTGCCTTAGCCTCTATAAAGAGGTTAGGGTCTTTTCCAAAGTTAGCGTAGAACGGTATAACGTTCGTAGTCTCGGAAGCATTATTATTAATTGCGATTTATGCTATAGGCAGGAGTGCTACCTAGTTGTCTTACACGTAGTTAACGTAGTGTTGCAAGTATACTTCGAGCGTCTAGTTACTTCGTTCGGTTCGTCTATTAGTTTATAAGTAGAAAGCTATAGATAGCTTATATTTGATTCCTATTGCCGCGACTAGCGTCTTCTAGTAGTTAGATATAAAGAGCTTGTCTCTATCTATAATAAAGATAGTTAGTATCCTATAATAGCGCATAAGTCTATTAAGCACTAAGCAACCTAATTGCTAGACTATAATAGTCTCGCTATAAAGGATAAAGTAGGAGTACTTTGTTAACCGATCGACTATAACTAGTATCGAGTCGTGTTCGTGTTTCGTAACTAGGTCTGCTAACTTAGGTAAATTAAGTATAAAGTCTATCGTAACTTTGTCCTAAGGTTGTTATAGCGGTTCTCGGAACTCTAGGTTTCCGTACTTAGCATACCGAGAAGCCTTGTTCTTGTTATAGTCGTCGCATCGTTTAATATACTCTAAGACCTTCTATCTTATTATTAGGAAGGCAAAGTTCCTTCGGATGTGTTCCGTAGTTTGCGAGACTCTAGGATAATTAATCGTTAGTCCGTCGTAGTAGTCCTAAATACAGTCGTTTTCTTTCTCTAGCAGGATCTTATATTTCCCGTGCTATACTAGGAATTCCTCGCCTAAGTCTCGCAGTATCCTTAACGTAGCATTAATCTCTTATGCCTTAGTACTTAAGCTGCCGTCTTTGTTAACTATAAGGATCCGCTATAGTTTTAACTTATTTCCTTCTATATAGTCGCTTTGTCTGCTTAGCGCGTTAGCGCGCTTATTGTCCTTGCTAGGAGTACATATAATGTCGAACTTGTATTGTCCGAGTAGCTCTAACTATCTATATTGCCGTCTCGACAAGTTCTTAGTTATAGTAAAGTATTATAGGTTCTTATAATCTAAGTAGATAGTAAGTCCGGTAGCTCCTTTATAGTATATTCTCTAATAGCGCAATGCTGTAACGATTGCTAGTAGTTCCTTATCGTAGATTTTGTAGTTCTATTCCGCGGGTAACATCTTCCTTAAGAAGTAAGCAATAGGATGTCGGTTGCCGTTCTTCTCTTATATAAGGCAAGCCCCTATTGCGTAGTCTAAGGCGTCGGTTTCGATAATAACTTTCTTTTCGGGGTTAAATATAGCTAGTATAGGTACGGATATACTTACTTCTTTAAGTCTAGCTCTTTCCTAGTCCTTGCCCTAATCGAACCTAACGTCCTTCTTAGTAAGTAAGGTAAGTAGTATAGCAATCTTCGAGTAGTCCTAAATAAACTTCCTACTATAGTTAGCGAGTCTAAGGAATGCTTAGACGTCTTTAAGCGTCTATAGAGCTAGCTATTCTATAATAGATCTAATCTTTTTAGGATCTATGCGAATGCCGTTAACTCCTATAACGAATCCTAGGAAGTTAACTTCCTTCCTAAAGAACTTGCATTTCTCCGGTATAGTCTTAAATCCTGCGTTGCCGAGTCGTTTAAGTATATCTCTAACGTCCTTAGCGTGTTGCCCGCGCGTGCCTCTAGTAAAGATAAGTATGTTGTCTATATAGGCAATAGCGGTAACGTCGAGTATATCTCGTAAGGTGTCATTAACGACCTCTTAATATGTAGCTAGTGCGTTAGTAAGCCCTATAGGCATAACTAGGAACTCGAAGAGTCTAAAGCGTGTCCTAAAGGCTATCTTCTATTCTTCTCCTACTACTATGCGGATGCATAGAATGCGTCTTAAAGGTCGATCTTCGAGTACTAAGTTGCTCCCGTAAGGTAGTTCTTTATTTCCTCGATATTTGGCGACGGGTACCGGTTCTTCTCGGTAACCGTGTTAAGTCGTATATAGTCGATAACTATCCGTAGTTTTCCTCCTTTCTTCGGAACGAACATTGCGGGTAAAGCGGCTAATAATTATAACTTTCTAATCTATCCTTTAGCTAGTTTGTCGTCTAACTATTTGCGTTGTTCTTCTAGCTCCTTTTAGGATAGCGCGTAGAGTATTCCCTATAGTAGATCTTTACTAGGCTAGAGTCTAATTATATAATCCTATAGTCGATGCTTAGGCAAGGCTTTAAGCCCTATCTCTTCCTAAAAGAGGCGCTTCTACTTTGTGAATTCCTTAGGGATATTAGGAGGTGCGTTGCTTCCTCTATTAGTTCTAGCTTAGTAATCTAGCAGGACCTTGCTATTATCTGTTAAACCCGAGCTATTATTTAGCGTCGTTATCGATTTACTAATCTCTCCGATCTGTCTTCTCTTATCTATTATCGAACGCTGCCGATGTAATAGGTTGATGTCGATAACGCAATCGCATCTCGTAGACGTAAGTACTCGTTTCCTCTATTCGATATAAGGGTTATATCGTTCTAACTAAGGAGTGCTTAAAACGATATCGTGTCTAGCTATAGGCACGACATCTAGGACAACCGTCTTATAGTACTATTAGAAGACTAGTTATAGCAGCATTGTTTCGCTGTCTACGTCGGGTAGGGACGAGCTATCTATAGCCGTTAATTCGTACCCGCTATCTTTCTTTCTTTAGGTCGCGATCCCGTATTGTCTTACATACTAGGCTACGATAAACATTCCGCTAGCTCCGGAGTCTATTATAGCCTGAGTTTCGTGTTTATTAACAATGCATTTAGTGCGGAAGACTAGTGCTAAAGTCGTCTAAGCGTTCGTATTGTTTAGTTCCCGTAGGTTGCTCTTACTAACGGGTCCTATTAGTTTTTTGCCTAATAGCTAGAAGTCCTTAAGTCCTTAAGGCAGATCTCCTAGCTAAGGGGTCTATCCTTAGGTCTAAGCGTAACTCTCCTATTTGCTTGTATCGTGCTAACTAGCCCTCTCGTAGTAATAGTAGACGTAGCACTAACAGATCGCTATCTTTATTAGGGTATATAATGCTATCCTATAGCGTAGGATGTCCCTAAGTAGCGTTTAGTTCTATAGTTAGTTCTGTAATTATGCGAGGGAATAATCCTAGCCTAGTCCTATACTTGCTCGAGTAGTAGGTCGTATAGGAGTCCTTATCGCAGAACGACTAGTAGAGTCTAGCGTAATTATCTTTGATTATAGTATTATGTGCGTTGCAAGCCGTTTCGATCGGTAGCTCGTTCTCTGTTTTGGTTATAACGTTAACCTCGTATAGCTGCATTTTAGCCTTACGCTACTATAGTTGCACCTTGCGGCTACGGCAGTCCCGTGCGTAGTATCCTATGTTCTAATAGTTATAGCACTTTAGTCCTTCTCGCTTCTTACCCTAGGCCTAGTAATTGCCCTTCTTCTGCCCTCTACCCCGTCCCTAGTTCTTAGGATACTTCTAGGTATTTTTAATTCCTATAGCATTAGGGTTGCGACGTTACTAACCCCTAGACTAGCCGGTAGTAGCATAGCTAGTTCGTCCGTATACCTAATTAGTGTGTTGTTTTTCTATAAATTGTTCGTAGAGTTAATCGTTAACCTAGATTAAGGCTTCCTATAGCTCGTCTAGCGTCGTCGTCTTTCCTCTATAGCGTATAAGCTTATCCTTAACGTTGCCCTTTAGTCCGCGGTAGTATATAGTGCGGAGTGCGGCGTCGTCCTATCTAGTGCGGTCGGTATGTTCCTTAAACTTAGCGGTATACTAAGATACCGATACCCTCTAGGTAATATGTTAGATTTGTCGAATAGCGGTCTGTTAATCGTTGCTTAGCCTGTAGATACCCTTAATAGTACCGATAAACTTCTCCTAGTTGCTAAAGATCCCGTCCTTATCGATGTTCTTAATTAAGGCGTCTTACAACTTAGGGCAAATCTAGCTCTAAGCTTCCCCCTAAAGCCTAAAGGTAGGATAACGCGATTATTATCTTACGAGCGTCCTCCCGGATTCCTTTAAGGCGAAAGTAGAGCATAATCTAGTTAAGCTAATCGTCGAGCTTGTTACGGTCTCTATAATAGAAGTCCGGTCTAGCAACCTTCAAATAGGTATCGCTAGTCGTGCGTATAGCTAAGGCTATACTAGAGTCTCTATTAGTAGAAGACATTATCGTATCTAAAGAACTACTAAGCCCTTAAGGGTGTTTAAAGTATTGCGACCCTATAAGGTAGTGTTACGTAGTAGAGCTTAGTAGGCTTAGATAGTATTAAGACACGGTTAGTATTAGGTAATACTTCTCTTGTTAATAAACTACTCTACTAGAATTGTTCCTAGGTATGCGAAGACCTTTTAGTTAGATTGCAATATTAGTTAAATACAAACTATATATAAAGAAAGTACGCCTACTATATATATAAGAGATTCGTGTGTTATTAGCAAGCGTCGTAAGCGATGCTTACGATGCTCGTAGAACGTAAGTATAGCGAGCATTGCTTGTTGCGCTTACGCTTCCGCAAACGGGTGCCTTTGTTATAGTCTAAGGCAACCGTGTCTTGGGGTTGTAAGCATTCTCTCGCCTGCTTACGATTACGTGATTGATCTTCCCGGGAGGATCGTAACACTCTAATTAAGCGCATGCTTCTTGCTATTGTTGTTATACTGCACGAGCGGCTACAACAAGGGGGTAAGTTGAAACACATGCTTTCTCCGCGGGATTAGTCACCTAGGCTGCCCCCGCAACACCTCTTTATTAGTGCTCCTACGTAGTTAGATACTTCTTTAAGCACGAGTTACAGCACACTTTCAACTCAAATCCTTAACAGGCCGCAGCGATAGATATTTGTTTAGCCTGCTACTCCCGTTTCAAAAACCACATTATTTCCGCTACTTTATGTCCTCCGCCATGATAGAGCACCAAGCACAACTTGGATTGGCGCAAGCACCTCACGGCGCGAGCGTGAACAGCGTCCCCGATTAGCCGTGGTATGCGGCGTACCCAAAGCATGCTGAGAGCCGGTGACCATAAGCCGCCATAAGGTGCTGCGGCTGCTGAAGTCAGCTCAGGGTTCGGAGGAGGACTTCGTGCTCGTAGATCTGCGCCTCACCGACTACGAACTAGAGTGCATCGTACCGTCTGCAGCCCAGTACAGCAAGATCATTGGATTACTGACTCTGGCGACACTTCATCAATGGAGGGAACGATGCCGTTGCTACCTCAGCCTGCTCACGTCTAAGATCGATTGAGCTTACACAAATGGTGGGTGAGGTAGATACTCGAGGCGCACGGACAATGTGTCAGCTCGATCGAGTATCTGATCTTTGGAAAGGGCCTTCGCTTCCTTTTGATCCTGGAATATAGCCACTGACCTAAACTTTGGTGTAGCGACCTGCTTCTATGCCTACGACAAAGCAGCTTGAATGATGTTGTCGAGGAGTCTACTCCTTCCGGGTGTTATTTTGCCGCGGCCGGCACTGAAGGAGCGCTCGGGATCGGTCGACTGCTGAACGATGCTACGAAGCTTCATACGGAGATGGTACCGACAGCACAACCAATCCGTGCTTAAGTCCATTTGTCATGCTTCGTCTCAAGCGCACGGCTCCTTCACTCCAGTCTTAATCAACCACCAATTGATCGGGACTCCCGTCCAATGGCCGCAGAACATACCAATCTGTGGCGCTCTCGTCAGCGAACTCGTGCTCCAATGGCAATGCCTCGGCGGTGAATTTGATTTGGATTAGAGGCATACCTGCATCATCCACCAATACGTCACCGAATCCACTTCGAGTTTCCAGTGGAAGATGGCAATCTGGAAGATGGCCATCCAGCCAAAGAGGCCGATTTCGAAAAATAGTAGGGACAGAAAGTCCGCTTTTGCTGCGCGCCACAGCGTTTTTGGACCATACTCGCCGGCCATCGGTGCGATGGAGAA
>NAJQ01000891.1:0-11657 GCA_005059865.1 Friedmanniomyces simplex
CACCCCCAACCCAGTCGAAGCCCTCTACGCCCGCACCACCAACCCAATAATCACCCTCTACGCCCTCGAAGGCACCAAAGCCCTCGCCGCCGCCCTCCCCATCATCGTCAACCACCCCCACGACCCCTCCGCCCGCTCCCAAGCCCAATACGGCGCCTGGCTCTGCGCCATGTGCCTCGGCTCCGTGGGCATGTCCCTCCACCACAAACTCTGCCACACCCTCGGCGGCTCCTTCAACCTCCCCCACGCCGAAACCCACACCATCGTGCTCCCCCACGCGATCGCCTATAACGCCCCCCAAATCCCGGAGGTGATGGAGCAGCTTGCGGGGGTGTTGCCGGGGTCGGAGGGGGACGCGATCAAGGGTTGAATGTGCTGTTGGGGAAGTTGAGGGTGAAGAGGGGACTGAGGGAGTTTGGGATGCGGGAGGAGGATGTGGACCGGGCGGCGGAGATGGCGGTGGGGAATCCGTATTGGAATCCCAGGGCGATTGAGGAGGGGCCGTTGAGGGAGACGATTAGGCGGTGTTGGGCCGGGGAGGAGGCGAGGGCGGATTTGTAGATGTAGGTGGTAGTGCTGGTAGTGTTTGAGATGCAGTAACGACCGCTTGCAAACCTGTCATTTATTGTTCACGATGATTGAGGCTCATTCCGAAAATCAGGACAAGCTTATACATGGGACTCGGGTTGAGACGCTCGATTTTGGGACTCTCTGAGTATTTGCCTAGAGACTACCGCTATTCGCTAGTCATGCAGTCGATCTCCCGACGATGCCTCATCTTCCTATCATCTAATCTACAGCCTCTTGAGCGCCAATTGTTTGCAATCCCTCACTCTCGGCAAAGCCCTTTCCAACTAAAGCAGTAAAGAAGCACCTGGCGACTGGAGAAAGTCCATCGTCACACCCTCTTCGATCAACCAGACTCCGCCCTCCCCACCCCGGTATCGGCCCACATACCCGCCAAGCCGCGCACACAATCGCCGGAGACTCCAGTCTAACACTTCTGCTCACGCCTGCTGCACGACAGCAGGGACTTCCCGGCCGGCCAATTCAGCGATGGCGGAGTCAATGCGCCTCATGAACTCGACATGACGTTCTTCCAGAAGGCGCTGTGGCTCTCGCAAACCGACGGGCTCGATGGCAGTCTGATTCTGAGACAGTGCATCCACTTCCGCCACTGCAGCCAGGTCCCCAATCTCCACGCGCACCTTGAGGTATCGAGCGCGGAAGTCCTCGATGATCCACAGCGGCTGGGGTAACACGTCGGCGAAGAACTGGATTCGCAGGGCCCGACTGGTCAGCAAACAGACACGCCAGAGAGCTCCCCGCTTCCCTTCATTGGCTGGGTCCTGAGTCTCGATGTCGCGAATCTCGCCACGCACGTCCTGCAAGACTCGCAAGATCCGCCTCCACTCCGTGTCGTTCATGGCGCGCACCCTCACTGCGCGGTTGGCTGCGTCCATCGCTTGCCGTGCTGTGATGGCACTAATTCTTCCCTCGAGGTACTGGACGAAAGCGTCGTGGCGTCCTCGATATAGCGCCACCGCTGCTGCGACGCGTGGGTCGAGTCCGTGGACTCGTTGGCGCTCCAGCGCTGCAGGTGTGGTCACTATCGCGACCATTTCTTCAACGAGTCGCTGCTTCTGGACATACTCGTCGCGGACCTCTTGGAGGGTTTGCAAGCGCTCGGTGACGATGTGTTGGAATTGCAAGATGTAGCGGAGAGCCTCCACTAACCGCTGGAGCGCCTCCCATGTCTGGATTTTCGCCGGGTCTTGGGCCCACCCCAATTTCATGGCAATGAGAGCGCCCAGAGTTCGAAGACCCTCCCGTAGTATCCTGGTTCCGTGGTCGATGTGTATTTCGGCATCGTTAAAGGATCGCATCACCGGGGTTAGATCGTAGTGCGTATTGATAGCACCCGGCTGGTTCCATTTCGGGCATGGCTTCCCAATCTCGAAGTGGTCGACGATGGTCTCATCTGACAGCAACTCCATGCCACAGATGTAGCAGAAGCACACGCGGCAGCGGCAGGTCATGAAGTTGCAGCCCTCACTCAGCTCGATCGGCGTTTCGCACTTCGGACACCGCTGGTAGTCCTTGCCGCGCTTCATGGCCCTGTACGGGTCGTCTTCCGCTTGCGCACCCTCGACTGCATCGATGCATACGTGCTTCAATCCGTCTTGCAAGAAGCTGGTCGCACAGATGCCGCAAGTGGCCCCTTCGCAGCTGAGGCAGTCGTAGATGGATCGAGCGGCTGTGGGCGGCAGAGTGCCGCCCAAGAACCGACCGCACTCGTGCATCGAGCGATCGGTATCGACGGCGCTCAAGATGGCGAGCTGTCCGAGAGCTGTGATGCTGCTGTCATCGGACAGGACGTGGTGCCGGCAGTACACCATCTCTTTCGCAGGTCTGTCGTACTCGCGCTGCCTGAAAACCCACTTGGTCGTGAACCCCTGCGGCAGATGCTTCGAGAAGTCGAGCGTGTCGAGTACAACGGCACCCCACTTGGCTGGGTACTCGTGCTCGTATAGAAGCGCGTTCTCGAACAGTGGTTTGACACCCGTCTCGAAGCACGGGGAACAGGCCACATCCTCGGTTGGCGTTATGAGTATGCAGTCGTGTGCTGGTACTTCGTAGGCGCACACTCCGCATTCTTTCAACGCGGAGATCGTCATGCCGGAGAGTGTTGACAGCAGCGCTTCGTCTGAAGCGGGTCGCTCCAAGGCAGCCATGGTTGTGTCAATTTCCGATGGAGTGGACCTGGGTTTCCGCTCCCGTATCGCTGATCCGCGTTCTGCCGTCTCATGCACCTTTCTCTTGGTGTTCTCAAGCTTCTCCTTGATGGCATGTTCGCGCTCCGCCACCTCCCGCCCTGCCTTCTCGCGATCTTCCCTCTCGGTCTTCTCCAGCTTCTCCTTACTGGCAAGCTCGCGCTTCGTTCTCTCGCGCTCCTCCCTCTCCTGCTCCTCCCTCTCGCGCTCCTCCCTCTCGCGCACCTCTTCCTCGCGCTCCACCTCTCTCTCGCGTTCCACCCTCTCGCGCTCCACCCTCTCGCGCTCCACCCTCTCACACTTGTCCCTCTAGCAATCCGCCCTCTCGCCTTCCTCCTTCACACCTTCCTCCCTCTCGCGCACCTCCCTCTCAGCCTCCTCCCTCTCAGCCTTCTCGCGCTCTTCCCTCTCAGCCAGCTCCCGCGCCGCCCTAGCCGCCCTCTCCCGCTCCACCCTCCTCTCGAGCTCCGCCGCCCTGCGCTCCTCTTCCCGAAGCAGCACCACTTCCCGCTTCCGCTGCTCCCTCTTTAGGTATGCGCTCATTGTCCCCCGCAACTCCTCGTTGAACCAGCAGTCTTTGCCACGCACCGGCTGACACATGCATTCCGGGCAAGCGTCCGGGGGATCGAGGGAGCACGGTTCGCAGAGGTTCGAGCCTCAGCAGGGTAACTCTAACACATTCACGGCGATTCGGTCGTAGTTGACGCAGAGGAATTTGGGGGGGATCTTCCATATAGGTAGGGAGTAGGCGAAGTCTATTTCGAGGTCGCTGAGGTCGGGCATGTTGGCGGTCTTGAGGTGGCGAGCGCTGTGAATGGTCTAGGATTGGGGTTTCAGTACCCTGCCGATTGATGGCCAGATCCGATTGCGCAGTTGGCGGGGTTTCGACGCAGAACGGCGGTGCGGGCTTTGTTCGGAGTTGGTCTCACTATACTTGTTGGAAGCGATCCAGTAAATGCGCTGCGCTTCGCACCCAGCGTAAAACAACTGTCTATATAATGCCTCAGTAATCTAGAAGGGTGGTGCGACACAGGAGAAGCGGAAGAGGACCACTGATGCCTAGTCTTGAAGAGCGGGCCGGTGTTGTGGACGGGAGGTGCGCGAGCGCTACTTCACGTGAAGACTTGCCTGTTGCCACTCCCGAGCCCTTCGCATCAACGCCATCCACGCGTTGCCGGTAGCGCAGTGGCGTCTTCTACCAGCTGCAATGGTAGCGGCTTTGACTCGAGCGTGGCAAGAGAAGGAGGAAGTGGCTTCGGTGAAGAGTTGTGGTTTGAGTATACACGAGGATGAGTCATCCTTGTTGGCGGACGTGCCGAGGAAATGCCGAGCGCCCGGACCCACTCCTTCTTCTCTTGGCTCGTGGATGCTACCACCACGCCTATCCGATCAAAGTGCATGGACAGAGGCCGCACGCTCGAACTGGATTCTTGTTTTGGGACTTGGGGCCTTGAAGTCCGATCTCAGGGGCGCTTTGATCGGACGGGCGGAGGTAGGCCGCAAGGGACCGGGAACGCCGACCAAGGGCATCATCGCTCGTACGCTCTCGCAGAAGCCACCGCTTCAATCCAGCCCGGTAAAGCTCAACCCCCCACCCGCCGTTACCGGACCCTTCCCCCGCTTCCTCTTCTTCCTCCGCTTCCGCGGCTTTTCCTCCTCCTCGCTCTCCCCCTCACCCCCATCGGACCCATCATCGTCGTCATCATCGCTATCAGCCGTCCGCTTCGCCCCCACCGCATCTTCCGCCTCATCCTCCTCCGCCTCACCAGCGCCCGCGATGTGCTCCTGCCATACCTTGACCACCTGCCCACCACCACTAATCATCCTCCCGCCTACATCGAACCCCAGCCCGATCACACCCTCCACATCGTCATGCCGCACTTCTCCCACGACTTTGTTCATGCCCAACCGCACGAACCGCACTCTACCGTCGCCAAGCCCGACAGCGACTTTCTTCCCCATCATCCCACCGACACCCTCCGGTACCTCGGCCATCACATCCAGCGTCTCCTTCTCCTTGCTGACTGTGATCCGCTCATCCTGATCATCCCACTGACCTTTCTCCCACAACGTGATCACACCGTCTCCGCCACCGACTACGGCTTTCTCGCCGGTACTACCGGTGCTCTTCTTGGCTGGGAGACCGGTGATGTAGAGCGAGGACATCAGGATCTCCTCTTGGTCTTCGCTCTTGACCAGTACGCCGCGGCGCAGATCGGTGAGGGCGAGGGTCGTGCCGCCTGTGGTCAGCCATTGCTTGGAGTAGCCTGAGGTGGACGAGGCGGACGCTGGGATGGGCGAGAGCGAGGAGATATAGTCGGTATGGGGGTGGTGCGTCTGCGCTGGTTTGACGCCCGTAAACGCCGTCTTGGACTGGTCCAGTGGTAGTGCTGGAGCGGGATCACGGAGATCGTATAAGTGCAAAGCACCAGAATCGGTAGCCAGGAGCAGCGTCTGCGGACTCAGCGCATGGAGCACCGTCGGCGCATCCACCTCCGCCACACGCGAGGATGGATCGAGCGGTATGGCGACCTTGCCCGTCACTCTCCCCGTCTCGCTGTCGGCCGCTTTGACCACGCCATCCGTGCCGGCGGAGTATAATTGCCTTCCATCTGTACTGTACGCCACGCATCTACAGCTTCCTTTATGCCGTTTCGTCCGCCATGCTGCTTCCACCACATCCGTCCCATCACTCCCTCGTCTTCCGCTTGGCGCACTCGACCCCGCCGCTGACCCACTCTCCTCCCCCGACGGAAGTTTCAACGTCGCGACATGCCCGCTGCTCAGACCGACCGCCACCAATGACTCGCTTGGATGGACGACTTGGGTGAAGAGGTCGGCGGAGAGGGGGAGAGTGCAGATGGTGTCGAACATTGGGCGTGGAGGAAGGAGCATTGCTAGGTATTGTCTTGGTGCGCTGAGGTGTGAAGGTGCGACTTCGGCCGGTCGAGCTCGCTTCTCTTCTGGGAAGAAAAAGTGGAGCTTCGGGACATCAACAACGTCAGAACGACGAGCAGCAGCAGCAGCAGTCGGAGAGCTGAGCTGTGCTGGTCCGGCAGCAGCGGCCCCCTAGAGATGCTGATGAGGTAGTCGTTGCTGCTTCCTTTCCGCCGTGTGCTGGAGAAGGTACATGTAAGAACAATACTCTCTTGTTTGCTTCTGTCTCACTACGACTTGTCGGAACCGGCGCACACACACAGGCATGGTATTGAAACCACTGAAGCAAAAGGGCATCTCCTTTGGCTGTACGTCTCGGAAGCTGCTCTAAAGCTCCATTCCATGCCATACAGACCGCAGTATTGACAACACCAGACTGCGACACCCACACCGGCCAACGAGTCTACCCACCACCGCCACCCGCCCCGGCGATGACAGACCACTTACCCGAGCAGAAGCCCCCAGACCAAAGACCCGCTTTCTATCCAGACGAAGACTCATCCGACGACATGTACGCCAAAGTGACCTGCACGCCAGCCTTGGGCCAGGCCACCCAGATCGCCCGCGGTGGCAAAAGCGTCCGCTTCACCGTCCTGCTCGAGACTTCAAGCCCTTCGCTACTGGAAGACCCGGACGAGCAGCCAGCTGTATGCCTCTGGCACAACCACAACGGCCACTACGACTGGAGCGAGCTGGAGCTCATCCCGACCAAGGACTACGGCGATGTCACGCTCATCAACCGCCCAAAGAACCGGAGTCTCACGCGGTACTGGTTCACGGCCGAACTTCCCGGCCAGCCGAAGCACGCGCAAGTCGTGAGCTTCACGGTCAAGTTCCGCATGTCGAGTGGTAAGGGCTGGAAATGGGTGAAGGATAGTGCGGGAATTGAGGACGGAGCGCTGCAGTATCACGGGATGGATCATCAGGCGCATGGCGCTCATGAGCTGAAGCAGTTCTTTGCTGGTATCAGTCCGGATGTTGAGGTGCAGAGCGAGAAGGCGGAGACGGATGATACGTATCTGTACAGCTTGACGTGTCCGGTGGAGGGGGCGAAGGATCCGGAGTCTGGGTATCAGCATCACCGGCTCGGGAAGCCAATCCACTCCTCGAGATGGTTCGCCTTGGTGCGGCTATGGAGCCCTTGGCTAGCTCCCCGGCAGGGCAAAGGGAAGTTCGAGCTGGACAAGGACGGCGTGCTGCTGTCGTTTCTCCGCGAGGACGGCCTCCACGTCGTTTGCCTCGCTATCAGCGGCGTGGAGGACTTGATGACGACCTTCATTCACGACAGTGACGGCAACGTGATCATCAAAGGCCGCAATGACCGCACGGAGACCGGTACGAGCAGAATGCTGGTGGCGGTAGCGGATACTTTCGAAGTCGCCAATGCCGCCGTCTGGTACCACGCTCGGAAGGTGGTTGGTACATACGGCACCCTCACCTCGGACGAGGAAACCAAAGACCTGATGGATGACAAAGTCAAGCCCGAGTGGCTGGAAGAATGGTACGATGGCTTGACGTACTGCACCTGGAACGGTCTCGGCCAGGACCTCACCGCAGCAAAGATCCACACAGCGCTGGACGACCTGTCAAAGGAGAACATCAACATCACCAACCTCATCATCGACGACAACTGGCAGAGCCTAGGCACCGGCGAGACGCAGTTCAAGCGTGGCTGGACGGACTTCGAAGCGAACAAGGAAGGCTTCCCGGACGGACTGAAAGCGACCACGACCGAGATCCGCAAACGACACCCAAACGTCAACCACATCGCCGTCTGGCACGCCATCCTAGGCTACTGGGGCGGCGTCTCCCCCACCGGCACCATAGCCCAAACCTACCAAACCCTCCAAGTGGAAAAGCAAGCCGGCGTCGCCGCCGGCCACTTCACCGTCGTCGCCGCCTCGGACGCGAAGCAGATGTACGACGACTTCTACCGCTTCCTCTCCGCCTCGGGCGTCGACAGCGTCAAAACCGACGCCCAGTTCTTCCTCGATCTCCTCGAGCACGCCCCCGATCGCCGAAACCTCACAACCGAATACCAGGACGCCTGGACCCTCGCCCACCTCCGCCACTTCAGCAGCCGCGCCATCTCCTGCATGTCGCAGAACCCGCAGATGCTCTTCCACTCCCAACTCCCCCGAAACAAACCCACCCTCCTCGTCCGCAACTCGGACGATTTCTTCCCCGAGGTCGCCGCCAGTCACCCCTGGCATATCTTCTGCAACGCCCACAACAGCCTCCTGACGCAGCATCTGAACGTCCTGCCCGATTGGGATATGTTCCAGACGTCGCACCCCTGGGCCGCTTTCCACGCTGCCGCGCGGTGCGTGAGCGGGGGGCCGATCTACTTCACCGATGAGCCGGGGAAACACGATCTCAAGCTGCTGCGCCAGATGACGGCCCAGACTCCGCGGGGGAAAACTGTGATTCTGCGTCCGCAGAGGGTGGGGAAGGCGATGGATCCGTATAATGCGTACGAGAGCCTGGCGCTGTTGAAGGTGGGGACGTACGTCGGGCCGGCGCGGACGGGCACGGGGGTGTTGGGGGTATTTAATGTTTCTCGTCAGCCGCTGAGTGAGTTTGTGCATCTGGGGGATTTCCCGGGTACGGAGGAGGGGGAGTATATCGTTGGGTCTTTTGTGGGCGGGGATGTTAGTGCGCCGATGAGGAGCAATGGGGAGAGTGGTATGGTGGGGGTGGAGTTGGGGGTGCAGGGGTGGGATATTTTGAGTGCTTATGCGGTGCGGTGTTTTGAGGTCAAGGGGAAGGAGGTGAAGGTTGCGATGATGGGGTTGGTGGGGAAGATGACCGGGTGTGCGGCGGTGACGGGGCTGGATGTGTATGTGGAGAGCAATGGGCGGCTGCGGATCTGGACGAGTCTGAAGGCGTTGGGGGTGTTGGGAGTGTATGTTGGGGATTTGGAGGAGCGGTCGATCGGGGAGGGTTTCATGGTGATGATTTTCGGGAAGCCGATTCCGCAGGCTTGTGTGAGGGTTAGTGAGGCTTGTAGGAAGGTGCTGGAGGTGGATGTGGAGAGGGCGTGGCGGGAGAGTGGGGAGGAGGCGGGTTGGAGCAATGAGGTTACTGTGGAGGTCTTTATGTCGTAGGCTGAAGATAGGTACACTTATATACCTGTCTCCACAGTTATCAGGGACAACAGGGGTGGTGGCCACGGGCCTACATGTATGTTCCAGTGAGGTAGGCTGAGCGTGCCTCTTACCGTTAAAGATCTGTACGTAGAATGTCAATGTACCTTGATGCGCCATGCCGGTAGTTGCTCTTCTCGGTGACGCGGAGCCGTATCGGGTCAACGCTCAGTCGACTCCCACTCCAATTGGTGTCTAATACCTTGTCCCGGACAGCTCGAATTGACCGCGCGCTCGCAGTCTCTCTGGATCATCGCCGAGAAAATGGATACTCTATTACCACTCAGCACTACTGTTGCGACTCGGTATCCCTAGAGCTCTCCTGGGACGGTAAACGAACTATGCCGGGTCTCGGCTTCGGCCAGATACTGGCGTTAGGGTCTACGGCTCCAGTGAAGGCGGCTTTGCGAGCGGTCACACGAGGTCTTTCGTCGGTCATCTCCTGCTATGGCGGATCGAACTCAAGGCTGCAGTATCCCCAAAGCCGGACCCACCAAATGCTGACTGCCCGTAATCAAAACATGCCCCGTGCAATCGGCGGACTCCTTCGCAATCTTCCTCGCACGCTCGATGGCGTCTTCAATGCTCGGCTCGTCCCAGACCTGCGTTCCGGGCTGACAGCGCCGCCACGTCTCGTGCAGTAGCTCTTCGCCTTCCACTGATCGGCCCGTTGCTTCACCTTTGTCAGAGGCTCTGGTGGCGTAGCTGGTGAAGATGACATGCCCCATTCCGGCCCCACAATCTCGTAGAGCTTTAGCGAGACCCCGTAGCAAGGCGGCCGAATCGCGGAGCTCGTTGATATGGCTGAAGATGAGGATCTTTGCACCCTCCCCACCCGATCCAGGAGGAGAAGAAGAAGAAGAGGAAGGGGAGCAAGCAGATGCATTGGACGTTGCCGCCGTTTCCGCAGCGAACCACTGCGCCGCGATTGCAACGCTCATGTCATTGTGCGCTGCATCCAGGTACCACATACAGCCGCTGTCACGGGCATCATGCACCACCTGGAACCGTCCGGGCCAGGACCACTGCTCCACACCATTACGTATACCCTCCGCGCTCAGCTCTCCGCGGACACTTCGTGCGTCAAGCCAGGCTTCAGCAGCCGCCAAAGCCAAGGAGGCGTTCTTCCTCAGCACCCGGGGTTCCAACTGCCTCGCCTCAGCAGGCAACCTCTCATCCTCTGCTACACACCTCACCACCTCGCCCTTTGCACCAGCTCGTTCACGCAAGACCCGCTCGACCGTGCCCTCGCCGTCGTCATCCTGCACGGTCGACAACGCCACAGCTCCAGACTTGAAGATCCCAGCCTTATGCCACGCAATATTCTCCATCCTCGGTCCAAGCGTAGCGACATGATCCATCCCCAGCGTTGTGATAACCGTCACAAGAGGCTTTTGTACGACGTTCGTAGCGTCGTACTCGCCTCCGCTGTGCGTTTCGAAGATCGCCACATCCACTCTCTCGCGGATGAAGGCGTGGAAGGCGAGGAGAGCGTAGAGCTGCAGGTTTCGCGGACCTCGCTGCACAGGTTCTTTACTCGGATTGTAAGGGGAATGTAGCTGTGGCAAGCGGTCGTAGATTTCGAAGAAATATTGTACGAAACGTGACCGATCGATCGGTGTGCCGTCTAAGCGGATTCGCTCTTCTGGGTGAATCAGATGAGGCGATGTGTACAGGCCTGTTTTCGCCGGGTAGCCTGTCCGCTGACCATGGGCACGCAGGAAAGACTCCGTGAAGGCGCATGTACTGCCTTTGCCTTTAGTACCAGCGATGTGGATGATGTTCAGCGCGTTGACATCCGCAGCCTAGTCGTCGTCGTTGTCAGTACGATCATATTAGAACATTCACGACTGGCTGGATCCCGTCGTACCGAGTGCCCGATCTGGAGCAGCCACTCCGCCATACCGACTAGGCTTGGCGTGCCTCTGAGACCGGGCGTACCGCTCCCAGAGCCTGCCGATGGGCTCAATGACGGAGAGTCGGTCTTGGAAGACGCTACAACTGGTCTGCGGGCTCTCTTCCTGCCGTCAATGATCTCCAGCGCTTTCTACAATGATTATCAGTTGAAGCACCGCTATCAGAAGGCATACCGGACCTGCCGCACCTCGTATGTGCGGTCCATCGCGGTAACCATGTATCTCCGGTCTCGATTGACCGTCGCACTGTGGGGAGAGGGATACAGGTGGCTATGGAGACCCGCGCGAAGTGGTGATGGAACAGACGCCGCAACACTCCTGATGGCCAAGCGTTGGAGCATTAATATTAGTGATGAGGTTCTCATGGTAGGCTGGGCGTGGGCGATGCCGCCTCTTCAGACGTCGCTGCCATTATGATAAGCAGTAGCGCCACGGCACGGCGGTGCGTCCACAGTGATCTCGATGTTCCCCACTCCCTGGCGTTGTACTCGTGGTCCGTGGAAGTGTAGGTGCAGGTGTGAGCGACGAAGAAGACGTGTTCCTGTTTGTGGTAGAGGAGGATTAAGTGGAGCATCACGTGGTGCCAAGCCTGACTAATGGAGTCCCCTCAAGGCGACACCTCACTTCCTGGCCTCTTACAACGTAGAAGCACCGCTCAAGCTTCCCGACCCTCGATATACCTATACCTTACCTGCAAAGTGCATCACAACGACCATGTTCCGCAAACCGCAGAAAAGTTCACACAGGCCTGAGGTTGACTTGCCGCACGGGACGGCTTCATGGCCGCCTCCGTCAACGTGAGGCGGGAGTACGCTGTTCATCGTCATCCCGGTTGACACGTGAAAATGATGCTGTCGGCGACGGCGTCGTGCGTGACGAAAACC